>JAUUDZ010068329.1:0-10107 GCA_032361705.1 Panulirus versicolor
AGTTCTGGTGTTATGCCAGGACTCCGTTTCCAGGGGCTCCTGCAGCTCCAAGACTGCACTACAATCAGTAGCAGAAACAAGTAGACTCCTTTGAAATGAGAAGTCCTTTGATGACACTGTTCTCAGTTTCATCAACCGAAAATGACAGTCTTGCCAATGGTGACTTATCACTTATGGTGTATCCTGCTCCACTTTAAACCACATATCACCTGCCTGGTCTTCTGCCCTTTCAAAAGCAAATATAACAAAGCTGCAAACTACTCAAAATAGTGCAGTCAGAACAATTACTGACTGCCTTGCTACCACAAAGACAGGAAAGTCACGAATATTCAACTGTGTCTATTTTTGTACAAGCCATGCACCTTTAAATCTGTAATACAAATATTATCAGAAAGCTAAATATTAGTAGATGAAAAAGGCAATTACCCTATATACTCTACTCAGTAATAATACATCCACTCACCTTCCCACACAATGCCTTATCAGCAAAGAAAGCCTGAGAGATCACCATCTGAAGGGATCTGTATATCATCCGTACTGCAACAACTGGACCCATTGCTGTCAAAGTTGCCCAACCTGCCACATTAAGTGCATTATTATCTATCTTTATACCATAAACTAACCATTATACACACAAGTATCATTTTTCATATCATCAGTTACCGCCTTCTCTATTATACTCTTAAAATATACAGACGAAGAAGCAACAAAAAAAAAAAGTATGAACTGAAGGCACGACAATTATTCTACCGCAATAAAGTATTTCATATAAAGTTAAGAAGCACCATGTCCAACTGCTTTCACAACAGATGAAGGATTCAGCTTCAAATATGTTGAGCCAAGAGGATCCATGCTGCTAGTCTGCTTCACTGGGTATCGCATACTCTACTGACTTCTGCCCTTGATCAACTTCTCTATATGTTAGCTTCTAGGATAACAGTGTTGCCAAATTAACTAATC
Source organism: Panulirus versicolor (assembly GCA_032361705.1). Lineage (NCBI taxonomy): Eukaryota > Metazoa > Arthropoda > Malacostraca > Decapoda > Palinuridae > Panulirus > Panulirus versicolor. The sequence continues at coordinate 961 of JAUUDZ010068329.1, forward strand.
CACTAAATTTCTGTGGATATGAATAGATGGAACAAAGGTTTCTAAATCATCGTATTCTTCAAAAGGGCAATGAGAGAGAAGTTACTCCATTACAATACTAAATCATATTTTTTTTCTTTCAATTATTTAGTAAGGAAATCAATCTGGCATATATACTTGTAATGAACAGAGAATATATACTAACATCAAATATCTACATGGCACCTCAGAGTAACTCATGATGATGCATATTTACAGCTATCATTACCACTCTGCTAAATACTTTATGGAATCTTTTACCAGGTAACACACATTTTACTAGAAAATACCTAGAAAATAAATACTGTATTCATCTCTTCTCTAAAAGCAGACTATATGACTATCACTACCAAAATTACAATGCTTCATTTTGACAAAGTTATGAATTGCATACATTTAATTTGTTCTCATGCCCAAAAGATGTCATGTATCATATCTTTTTCAAAAGTACAGAGTGTATGGACACCTGATATATTATGCAGCTTTCATAAAGTATTAACACTTCAACTTAAATGAAAGTGATCGTGTAAAATCATTCCTCCACTGTAAGTGAAACTACAGCAAAAAAAAAATTGATAAAAACACAAAATTTACTAAGAAATATATTACAGTGTTGTATGTATGCAGGTGTGGGCTCTAGATGAGAATGTACAGAAGACGGTGAGTGTGTCAGGAATTAAATGTTTGAGGACAATATGAAGTGTGAGGAGGGTTGATCAAGTAAGAAATTATGGGGTAAGAGAGTGGTGTGGTAATAAGAAGAGAATAGATAAGACAGCTGAAGGTGTGGTGCTGAAATGGTTTGGACATATAGAGAGAACAATGAGGAGAGGATGACAAAGATGATAATGTATCAAAAGCAGAGGGGACATGGAGAAGGGAGAAACTGAACTGAGGAGGAAAAAATAGAGTGAAAAAACGTTTTGAGAGCTCTGGACCAAAAAAAGCAGAAGGGTGTAAGGCATACATCGAATAGGATGAAGCAATGTGGTATACAGGGGATGATGTACTGTCAGTGGACTGAACCAGAGCATAATAAATAGTCAGTAGAAACCACAAAGCAGGGCTGCAGTTCCGATGCATTACACATGGCAGCTATAGAGGGGATATGAGAGAATGAGGTAGTTTTCATTTGTTCATCAGCAACCACTAGGGTTCTGAGCTCTGAAGGCACCAAAAAACATGTTTTCATCTGTTCATCAGGAGCCACTAGGGTTCTGTGTACTGGAAACAACCAAAGAATTGTGTTTCCATAGAGAAATAGTCCTTTAAGGCAAAGCTAGGGCTCTTCTGGGTACACATCCTTCAAGACTATTCCCATAGCACATCATCAGGACAAGAGCTGGGACACAGGACTACCAACAACACAAAATTACAAAATGAACAATACACCAGCAACAACAGAACTAAATATACGGTTGGTAATTAAAGGATTATTCAGGTTCCTTAAAGGAACAATCCAGTGAGATACTGCAAGGACTCACTCTGGATAAATATCCTCTGACTTTCTTTCCAAAGTATACTGTCAGTACACTTGCCAGGACATGGGAGCTTTGGCTAAAAGGTCTATTTCCACCTCCCTTGCTAATAGTACAAGATTATGAGATGACTTCAGTGGCAAGATGATAGTTCAACTGCAGCCATTAGAGTTCTTTGTACAGCAGACAGTCAAAGCCCCACTGAGGTTCCAACAAAGGAACAAACTTAGTAAAGAATTAAGCAGTACAACAAGAGCCATTAGGATTCTGTGTATTATAGACAAAGTCCCTGGTGGTTGCATAAAGGTGCAATCCCATAAGGGAACTTAAAATTGAAGGGTTTGTCTTTGCCTTCCTTCTAAATGAACAGGATTAAGAGCCAATCTTGACAGATGGCACAATAAACAACAAAATTTGTGGAGGGAGCCACATGGTAGACCATTCTGCTGAGAAAAAAAAACTTTGAACAGGTTGAATTAATGTCCTAATCCCTAACAACACATAACAACACAGTTTAGTAATATCCCTTGCCTAATGTTTAACCAAATTACAGGTCCATGTACAATACTTCCGTCGAAAGTCAAATATACAAAACAATTTAACATTATAAAGCATAAAAGACACAATATAGCTAAATGAAAACATATAAAGAATAAAAAGTAGTGGTTAGACTGATTCAAAAAACCATATCTTAGGTTGCCATTGCACAGACAGCTGACAATTTTATCTCTAGGTTCATCAGTTCATAGTACTTTTGATTTATGCAGTGCAAAACCCTAGAATGAAATACAGTAAATGCCTATCTGATGTATCTTAAGTCGAGAAATGAAAGTATGTGCACTACAAGACAATGTCTGGCAACATTCGATACATTAGCACTGTGCCAGCTGCCAACTGAAAGTGAATGTAGACAGATGGTAACACGGTATTATCTCACCTCCCTGCCATGATGTCATAGACCTGTTAGGACTGCTGTATGAACAATGAGTCTTGTGGATAGCTGTATGTCTAACCATAATGCTTTATGACCATTAGCCTCATCAGGGGTGAATCATTAAACATAAACCTCAGTTTTGGAGGGTGAAATGGTGTTTCAAACCCCAACAAGCAAGTACCTTCTAACAAATGTTTAGAGGGTTTTGTCCTTAGGAAATAGAATAAGTGCATAATTATAGGCAATCAAGTTCTTTACAAAAGTAAGGGAAATAAAAGCTTCACTTACCAATAAACCATGGCAAAGAGCTCCATATGGCCAGGGCACGTATATGTTTGATTGCCTTGCCAAGGTAGGTGACTAAATATTGCCAAGAATTCACACTTTCCTTCATCTTGGCTCCAATAGATTTACTCCCTACTCTTGATGCATCCTAGCCTGGAAGTAACAATATAATCAATCCATCAAACCTATATCCATTATAGTTCTGTAAATTTTTTCTTTACCAAGATGTCAAATGTAGTAATCTATCCATTATACAATGCCATTTCCTTTAACAGGTACAGCAGGCTAATAGAAATATTTACCTTGTGCTACAAACCTCATAACTGTGGGAAAAGTACTGAAAATTTCTTATGTGCAGTCTGTCAAAAGAATACCTCACTTTAAAAAACATGAGTCTGCAGTCCACATTTTTTTTATCACCTTTTACCGATAAGCAGTATATCACAGTCAGTTATTAAATATCTCTTTTAAACTTAAAATTTTAGCCCTATTCATTTTGTACTAACTATTCTAAAGCTAATTACAAAATGCATTGCAACAGAATTTGAATGATTCTATTCTTATAGAATTTAATGCAGTTAATACTGTATTGCTTATACTGCATTAATTCAACCCAAAGAACATTATCTAGAATATCTTAAACCATAAAATACAGTTGTGCAGAAGCATTTTGTGCACTCCCTAAAATGTATACATAACATGTACAATGTGATATACTCATCTTTTATATACATTACTGGCTTTATGTAGTTACACATTTTTATCCATATTATATGAAAATTCTAGTAACTCAATTAATAATAGAAATTAAAAATCATTACTGGTACCATACTGAGTAAATTTAAAAGGCTGGTGGTTAAATGAGTATGCTATAGAATTTCCTCACACACCAGTTTTTTGTACATTGTTTTAAATCTGTGAAATAATGATGCTGAATTTTTTTTAATAAGACAAATGTTTAATCAAGGTAGTTCAAGAAACTAAAAACAAAGTCAAGGTACAGTCACGTTCTAAGTAATATCAACAATGTAAAATTCCATTCACGAATTCAGTTGACAAAGTAACATATCCATCTTATACTGGTGTAAATACTGTATTGCTTATATTGCATTAATCCAACCCAAAGACCATTATTTAACTGAACATCTTTACAGAGCTGCTACAAGTATTTCCTTAAACAGATTTATCTATATCTATATCTCCGATGTCTGTTCCCTTCTGGAACTCCCTCAAGAAGGTAACATGGAGATAAGAGTCTCCATACTTAGTGAACTCCAGTGCTGCTTCTTAGCCTTTAGTGCCTCATCCTTAACAGGCCACTGACAGAGAGCAAATGTAATGCAGGGTTTGCACAGGCTCCTACCTAATGTTCCTAATGACCACTTCTACCTAATGCTCCTGCTTTATGTTCCTACCTACTACTTCTACCTAATGCTCCTACCTACTACTATCTATTGTTCCAATCATTTAACCAAAAGACATTGCTTACCAAAGAAAAATCTACACTAAAGAAGAATGAGCTGTGTGAGTTAAGTGTAACTGATTTTATTTTGGAGTTGAAACTAAAGTGGTCCAATTATTGGATCAGAAGAGCTGAACTCATTCCTTACTAGATTAATATATTTATTCTGATATTCACAGACTTTTACCCAAAAAAAACATTTCTCTAACCATGAAAAAGTCATTCAAAACAATCCATAGCTTCAATTATACCATCACAGAACTGAAAACATTCTAAAGCCTACCAGATGATTACATCTAATTGTTCGCAACTTACTCCATTCATTTCACTCCATACATGATCATTTCTCAACTTCAGATCTTACTGATTCCTAGGCTGATGATTCCACTACTTCAACTCATTTTCCCTCCTATCCTCTCTCTAAAACTTGTTATCTCTCTTGAAGCCCCTCTCTTAATTAAGATATATGTAGCATTTCGGACTGGTCAAATTCAATACTGTAGTGCTAAGATGCATTTTGTACCTATAACTCTTTCTAAATGTCACTAACAGCTCTCTTTTCATTTTCAAAACACCACAATTCAGCACAACAATAACATGATCATGATGGGCTTAACCATATCATCCACTGCATCTTGGAAAACTAAGATAATATCAAAAATTTGCTTCCCTGAAGCTGGTACCATAATTTTCCAGAGACCAGGGATTTCATATCTGCAGGGGTTTTACTTGCAAGTCTGGGGTGGCTCTTCCCTTACCTCTCTTTGCCAAAGTAAAATCAAAAGCCTTCTATCTCATTAACTTTCAATGTATCATGTCTTTAATCATCCCTTTATGATTTCCATGATGTTGCTGCCCGTTCCTTGTCCTACAGTATTATTTTGCCCACCACTCTTATGAGATATCTGCATGTGTTCTTGCCACCTAAGCTTAAACCATTACATCCAACATTTACCTTAATTCCAAACTGTTATTTGAAATATCAGATTATGATGATCTCGGATCCAGTTGCTTGAAGGGTTGTCCCCTGTGCGAGTCCTTAAGCTATGGGATTTTAGGTGAGATTTCCATAAGTTTTGTTGATTTTTTGACATGTTTTATTTACTTTTATATTATCTGTCCCTTCATTTTCCCAGATCTTCTAAGCCCTCCTCAGTAACTACTTATCAAAGAATGAAAGAACAATAATCAACTTTATGCTCCCCCTATCTTATTTCCTTCTCAGTACATTATCACCACAAAGCAAGTTCATGGATATTCCAGAGTTAGATCCGATGTCCCCTGACACTGGAATTTTACTCATAATCTTTATAACTCACAGTTTTCCTCTTTCCGACCCCTACCTTGAGATGGGCAATCTATAAATGATTGCGAAATAAAATATGAGTAATGTAATGCTGATTTATACTCTCTTCACTAAAAACAATTTACAAAATGAAACATGGAGAACTTTTTACAGTTCTTTTACAGTTCATCAGCCATACGCACTCGAACATAAATCTGCATGATCCTGCCCCAAGGGTCAAAACTTGAGAGGTTTCCTTCCTCAAACCTCAGCATTTCGTCTTGGTTCACAGCCGCATTCACTTATTTTGTTTTGCCCTCTCACTACATGGTTATTTTCTCTATACCACAATACTCACGTGAAACAATAACTGCCTTGCACGCTATGGTAGATGATCTAAAGAGAGCTAATTCTTGTGAATCCCACCCACATCAGGTGTTCACAATTCCCCTCAAATGTCCCACGAACAGAGAACTGATTGTTGTCTGGATTCTGGTCACTGGTGCAGTCAGCTGCTCTGTTGTAAACAAGATATGACAAGTGACGTCATCACCACCATCCGACCCCTCTATAACACCGCTCAACCAAAACAGACATACATTACATGAAGCTGGGTATAATAAAGCAGTCTGTACCTTGCCTAGTCTCCATTGATTTTGCTGATATATTGGTTTAAAGATATATCTTTCATATATATGGAGGAAAGTTTTGTCAAGGGGTACTGGTGAGAAAAAAAATTCTAAAAGCTTCTATTTTTATTTGTCCAGAGGTTATGTTGAGTGAAACTACTATTCATTTTTTTTTCCGTTGTTCTATTACTGTACCTTGGTAAGACTATTTAATCATAGAACAGACGAATGGTTTAGGCTGTAGAAACCAAGGTTTTATTCATCCAATTTGTGGTCTGACGTCTGAGTCGTCTGGGACGTTGATTGTATCGGCAGATTTAGCAGAGGCATTTGTGACGTACGTGCACCACATAGGGTGACTAACGTGCCGGGTTCTTTGCACAAAGAATATAACTTTATTATTCATAGAATTATGGGAGCCCCTGGAAGGACATTCTTGGATTGGGGTGGGGATAACTTATGGCACCTCATCCCTTCGAGTTATTGTATTAATTTTGATTAAAGAATCACAGCGATTTATATTTTGAAGGGAAGATATATTCAGTTTACTTTCACTTCTGTGATTGATTCATTGATTTTTCAAAGATGAAATGCACCTCGGTTCTTTCAGAAGGGAAATCACCTGTGGGTTATCTTTGCTCTTCGTTGTGTAAAAGTTCAGTTTTCGTTATTTACAATCAAAATTTGTACAACTAATAGAAGCTGTAAAAGTTTTACTTTGATCTACAGTTATGTTACCTTTGATTTTGAATATTATGTTTTAGCAGTTTTAAACATTCACTTCCCTTAAAGAAACTTGCACCAGGTGGTTTTAATCAGCAAATACGCTCCTGTCAGTGAGCTGCATATATGAATATATTCTGACCCTCGACTGCTAATGAGTGATTAAACCAGAATTTGTAATATGCATATCAAACATAAACATTTGAATCCACTCAGCCAGCTATCAAGGTCTGCATTGCCGCTTGTATGTTCGACTCTTACACTTAGGTGAAAAGATTTAATCCACAGTGTCGTCAATGACAGCCCATTCTCGGGTATGTCTGCGAGTGCATGGGCGTTTTTTATTTTCTTGCCTTATGATAAGCCATTCTGTTGTGCACTCCTCTGGGTGGTGGCGCAAAATAGGATACAGAGCACACAAAAGGTCCACAGAGAGAAAGACGTTATTACTTGTTTATGGAAGCCAACTTATAGTGTCTGTCGTTGTACCATATCTTGCAAATTTAAGTCTCATGTGGAATAACTATTAAGGTGATGCATACTTCAGTTGAGGTCTAATCTGTGATTTTATTTTTCTGAACATTGCGTGGTTGTACTTTTGAAGTCTAGACCCACATGTGTCTCCGAGAAAGCCTGGTTACAGTCCGCTTTGTCTAGAAGTTAACTAAGTATGGATAATGAATAGATGATTTAAATAGAAAAAAAAGTTGGTGATGATTTGAATGATACTTAAACCCCTCGTGTTATATTTACATGTAAAAATGCTATTTTCCTTTGACTTTTACACCTGATATGAGATATACACTTGTTCAGATAACAGACCTTCCATGTGATGTCAGTCACCTTCAAGCAGTATTGTACAATCTTATCTATGCTATTTAAATGATAAGGAATTCTACCAGTAAACACTGAGATGACATGGAACAAGTTTGAGATTAGTTGGTCATCTTAAGAGATAGGTAGATTGCTAGGTCGCAGCTGGCAAATCCACCACACAATTGAACCTACTTAAAGCGTTTGGCTAAGTAAAGTGCATTTAATTGTATTTAGTTATACGGATAGATCGTCAGCAAATTATCTGCTGAGTGTATTAAGAGAATTTATATAAGTTATGGGCACCGCACTTAAAATGCATGAAAGTTCAAAGTGTAGAGGTGGGCAATAAAGATAATGCCAGAATTAAAAGAGCCAAGATACAGAGAGGCTAAAAAAAAAACATTAATTTTTACTCCAAGGAAAAAAGAATGAAAAAAAAAAGTATGACTGACTGACAGAGTCAGCAGCGAAAAGTTCTTCAAAAGATAATTCTAGATAGGGCAACTACAGGCCATAACGAGAGACTAAGCAAGAAAAAGAAAAATGTTAGAAAAGTAATTTTATAGTATCAGAAAAATGGATGAATGGAATAATCAATGTGATGAAACTGGCGATTCTGATTGCATGCTAAAGTTTAAAAAGCTATGTAACAGTAGAGAAAGTTTAGGAGATGGGGCCTCGCGAGTGCAGAGTTCCTTCCCCGTAATGTACAAATAGGTAAACACACACACACACACACACACACACACCCTCGGGCTTCCGTGTTGTGGCGTTGATGACCATAAGTCAGCACGGGCCAGCCCGAGTCAGACTCGCACGGGTTGTTACCGTTGCTATATTTCACGTAAATAAATGGCTTGCTAGAAGTAAGTGAATCAATCTTAAGTTTATTTGCTGATAATGGAGAAGTCATGAGTAAGTATAGAGCATTAGAGAATGCATTGTGATTCATCATGACCTAAATGAACTGCAACATTGGTCAGATAAATACTAATGAAAATCGTGATAAGCAAGTGAAAAATACACATGGGAGTGGACAAGAACAGACCAGAGTTTACCAATTAAACGTAGAAACAAGTTACAAAAATCAACCAGTGATAGCAACCTTATCATCAGAGTAGGTCATTGAGAGGGTAGTGCAATGAATAATCATCCACGTGGCTCACCCTGGTTATTATCCAAGCTGGTATTTACGAATATGAACAAGTAGAAGTCCAAGAAGATATTTTTAAAATGTATGTTTGATTAACACCAGACTGTCTCGGCAACTTAATTTCCTTCGCGAAAAGATGAAGTGGAACGCAGAATTCAGATAAATGGGTTACGATAAGTCCTTAAAACTGCCCACATAGGAAGAGAAGTGTAAAGAGAAATATGAAGACCGCTTTAGATTTCTCGGCGGCCGCGTTTATTTTATGGTTGACCAGTTCTCTGAAACCTGAAGGAGCCACAAAATCAGGGGGTACAACAGTAAACAAAGCGAGAGGCGTGTCAAGATGGACGGGAAGAAACAACGC
>JAUUDZ010068340.1:0-10107 GCA_032361705.1 Panulirus versicolor
TATATATATATATATATGTGTGTGTGTATATGAGTGGATGGGCCATTCTTTCGTCTGTTTCCTGGCGCTGTCTTACTGACGTGGGAAACAGTGATTAAGTATAATAGATAAATATAGATTACATATGCATTGAAGTGACTTGACAAGCAGTAAAGATCCACCCTTCCAACTCAGTCATGAACTCCAACTCACCAGACACAACCATCAGAAGCCACACCACCTAGACAAACAGGAGTCACACCATCCCATCACTGCTTTGGACATCTATCCCTACTACACCAAGAATGCTGTTTCAACATGTCCCAAGTTCCTTCATGCCCATGTTTCAACTATCACAGCAAAGACATCAAGCACTTAATCCTTGGTTGCCTTTCACTCTCTCCACAAAAACACGTACACAACATAACACTTTATGACTTATGGATGGTGGATATAGCTGACTTCCAGAGTGCTGCAGAAATCTCATAAAGACAGAAGGGACTCTGGCAGGAAGTATATATGTATACAGTCAGTGCAGAAAAAAATCTTTGGCAGGAAGTATACATGTATCTAGTCAGTGCAGAAAATAATCCAACAATTATTACAATTTAAGAGATGGGTTTCAAGCATCAGGTTATATTTGTGGAACAGATCCTGTTAATTACATGTGGTGGAACAATCTCAAAAGTCAGCTGAACATTTGTTGGAACAGTTACCCAATTTTAATGAGAGTGGAGATGGGCAACCTTTGCTTGCTGCCCATGTATTCAGTGATATATTCTCTATTTCTGTTCCAGGTGATATTTTTCCTATTCCCAGTAATTAACTAGGGGTCCTAAAAAGTTATTCAAGGTAGTAAAAGCCTAAATTCTTGCTTGGAGAAAATGTAAATGCAAGTAAGATTGCAAGATGCACCTGAAGGGCTGATTCCACCACCTGGATACTTGATGCTTCTTTCTAACATCATTCCTCCCCAAAAAATTGAGTCTTGTTGATGTAGTAAGACCAGTAAGGCCGCTGATAACATTGCTGAGAAAAAAAAATCCAGCTTGATCAAACAAGAAAACCCATTTCTGTCAGGAGCTTGGCTGAAAAATGTCACCTCAAAATGAGATTGTGTAGCTCAGAATCTCAGTGTATGAAATGCTGGCTTTATTCCATGAATATAAGGATTGGACAGTTGTGGAATGATCACAACTAGGCTTGGAAGTTGCTACTTACCTCATTACACATTGAAAATGGTAAAGTATCCTGATTTTGTGATGATTTCGGAATGTTTTTGTGGTGAGACAGGGTCAACTAGTTAGTGAGGTCACAAGCAGGAGTATTGATCTGTTTGTCAGCTTGTTCGTTGCTTTTAAACTCCTTGATACTCACTCAGCTGGCGTATTATCTGGATGTCATCTGACTAGTAGGTCACGAGCTTCTTGTTACCCAGCAGGAGTATTTATCTAGCTGTCAGCTGGATAGTAAGTCTGAAGCCTTTTGATACCCAGCAGGAGTATTTATCTGACTGTCCTCTAGCTAGTAGCTGGAGAATTTGCTAGCTAGTAGCTGGAGAATTTGCCAGATGTCAGCTAGCTAGTAGGTCACAAGCTTGTTGGTACCCAGCATGAGTATTTATCTGGTTGTCAGCTGGCTAGAAGGGCACAGGCATCTTGATATCCAACTTCAGTATTTATTGGATGTCTTCTAGCTAGTAGGTTACAAGCTGTGTGTTACCCATCACAGGTATTAATCTGGCTTTCAACTGGTTAGGAGGTTACAAGCCTATTGATACCCAGGTGTATTTATCTGGCTGTCAGCTGGCTAGTAGGTCTTAAAGCCTCTTGATACCTAGCAGGGATATATACTGGATGTCAGCCAGCATGTAGGTTGCAAACCTCTTGATACCTAGCTGGTATTTTTCTGGTTGTCAGCCAGCTGGTAGGTCACAGACCTTTTGATATACAATTTATCTAGATGTCATCCTGCCGAAAGATCACAAGCTTGTCAGATTTGTCAAGTGTCTGCCTGGTAAGGCCCTTGTCTTATTACAACCCATTTATGGTCACAAGCTTTGGGACACAGAGGGAACATTGATGTTATTTTGAAAATGACGTTTCTAGGGAAAACATGTGTTTGTGGGATGGCAAATACTGTGCATAACCAGGATTTTTTTATATTCTGTTGCATGATTCAACTGACAGGACTGTCGATTATGTTTTGTCTTGGTGGCTTGTGTCTAGAAATTGGTCTCAAAATACAAAACTTCTAAAAATTTTCATTTTTTTTGTATTTTGTCCTGGGAGTTCATCATGTAATATTCAGTTACATTTAATGTGCACTGAATTTGATGATTTGTGTGTTGCAAACTGGTTGAATTATACATTATGCACATACCTCAGTATATTAGAAATATACAGATGCTCCTCAACTTACAATTAGGTTACATTCTGATAAACCCATCATAAGTTAGAAATATCATGTCAAAAATACATTTAATACTGTACAACTAACCTACCAAACATCATAGCTTAGCCTAGCCTACCTTAAACGTTCTCAAAACACTTACATTAGCTTACAGTTGGATTTAAATTCAAAATTTGGAGTACAGTTTCTACTGAAATTGTATCGCTATTGCACCACCATGATTTTGAGAAATTGTAAGTTGAACCATCGTAAGTCGGGGAGCATCTCTATAGGGAGGACTCCTTTTTTAGAATTTGAAAAGTTCACCTACTGGATATTATATGCTTTTTTTTTTTAGTGAAAAATGTTCTGATATAATGCTACACTGGCCATAATGCATTCGTGAACATTTCATTTTTGTATTTGGATTTTACAAAAAATTAGTAATGAACCTTTGTTGATTCAGGTTAATGGGGGAAGAGAGAAGATTGCATACAAAGTTACTGTACAGTACAAGTCAGATTGGTTGGATCACATAACATGTCAGACTTTATACTTTGCATCTCTAAAGACCCAAGTCTTCCAACCATGATGTGAAAACTTGCTTTGCCTTGTGTGCCCTCTGAATTCTTCATTCAGGCACTACATTCAGTTAGAATTATTCATCAGTTCTCATTTTTTCTTCCACTTTCTTTTATCTTTTATTTTCTATCTCTGTCCAATAGTCTGTCAGAATTCATTGTCCCTAGATAGTCATGTGGTTGCGAGGCAGTACTGCGAGGGCAGTCACCCAAGATACAGGAACATTAGTCACAGGCCATCTTACACTGTGGCTTGTTGACTTTGGCCCGATCAGAGGCATGCCTAGCTTTGACTTGCGTGCGCTTCCCTTCCACACAAAACTGCTTTCTTCCTTTCACTCACACACTACACACACACACACACACACACACACACACACACACCACCATTTCATCCCTTCTTTACACCTGTGCTCTCTCCTCATGCATGCCTATCATCACACATTAACGATCATACCATTTCTTTTATTTAATAAAGTTGTCTAGTACATTTTAAGAGAATGTACCTAACTTGAATAAAGTTGTCTAGTACAGTATAAAAGAATGTACCTAACTTGAATAAAGTTGTCTAGTACAGTATGAAATAATGTACCTAGCAATCATGGTGTGCAGATGGTGTGTGTTGATACTGAAATGTGTGTTGGTATTGTACTTATTGAGAGTGTAGACTGTACTAAATGTTCCTGTACCATTGTACAGGGAAGTGATATGTTTATACAATATTATTAACTTAAGAGTTCTCGATTAATCATAGAGCATATTGTGAAATGAGAGACAGCATTGAACTTTGCATAGCTAAAGATTAGCCTAATATACATTATGCTGTATATTATGTATGACACTGCAATAAGTCCTCATATGTAGGGTATGTATTTGTACATCTTTCTTACAGCAGTGAAGAAAAGAGGTTATTATAACAGTCTAACAAAACCATCTTAGTTGTCGTACGCTCCACTGAAACAAAAGTAGTCATCAATTGTCGTAGGGTCGAGCTGCAACAATCAGGAAAGTACAGAACCATATAAAGTGTTGATTCTGTATAGAGACTTTGGAAAAACAGTAAGTTGATATGTAAATATGTCAGGGCTTTGTTACCAAAAAGAATATGTATAGATTGGGAGTATATGTGCATACATTTTTCTTTCATGTGTTTATTACATTAATACAGTTTTTTTTTTCTAGTTGTTTGAATGTCAAGTGTTTCTTGAAAAAAGGCAAAAAGTTGTATATTCCACACATTTTGTTTTAGAAATTTACGACATTTTTTTATTAGTTTGTCTATCAGTGTAACTACATTTCCACATGAATCATCATACATAGGATGGAACCAGTGTAGAAAGTTTGGTAGAAGAAAATTTTCAGACAAAGAAATCAAGCATACTGATAACCAAACAAACTGACTTGATTGAATTAAAGCTGGTGAAAACTGAAACCTAAAAATTATTTTCTCTTGCTGAATAACTCAAGTGAATCAGAGCATCCACTTTTTGCTTCGTGTATTCACATTTTGCTCTTACTTGGTCATCCACATTTGTACATTTCACATGCTTTTTCAGTGAATGTAAAATTGTTTCATCATTTGGGATGATGTATCTCTTAATCTTGATGCTTTACATTTCTTCCATTGTCTACAGTTTTGTTATTTTGTAAACCCTTTGGTTTAATATACAAGTACTGACATTATAGTCTTCAACATTAAAATGGATACACCAAATCCATTTTTGCCTTGATTAGTTACTCTCTCCCCATCTAACTTTCATTTATGGTTTCATGAATTTTCTTCCCCAGCCAGTTGTCACTCATTCATTCTGTTAATCCTTCCCACCTCATTTTCTTTTGTCCACATGACTTTAATCATGTTGTGTATGCCCCCAATATTAATATTTGGATGACTGCATCAGTTTTGATGATACATAATTCATCCTAATGACTTTTTTGCAGATTGTGATCTCATAAGGAAATTAAGGACTTTGTCTATATTATGCCTGAGTAATATGTTCACTTCTGAGTAATATTTTGTAGTTAGTCACAACTATTGTAACATGGATTGTGCTAGTAAACAGTCATTTAGGGTGCTGGAATGCCACAGAATTTTATTTTAAGTTATTTGAATATACTTTACTGAATTCCTTGAATAATACGGAAATGATTCAGAAACATTTTCTTGAATTCATGGGGTGATTGGCATGATTTCCTGTGTACTAAATTTTTATGTAAAAAGTGAATGTGATTTATTTTTATTACTATTGATTTGTAATATTACCTCAGTATTTTGAATCTTGTCATAATTCTAATGATTTCATTATTAGATACTTATGGTTCAGCACTAATTTAAGTATATTCCTTAATCATTATTTTTTTAATTGGCTTTTGAAAAGTGTAATTTGTACACAGGTGTGATATTGAAGTGGAGAAAACCCCACATAATTACGTGATAAAATCAATTTTAATAGCACAAAATGCTTCAGAGGTAAAACATTTGTAAGACATTGAAGGTATTCTTCATCATATAATTATTAAGATATCTGTACACATATATATGTATATATATACATATAATTATATCTAGAATAAAGCTTAAGATTTTTTATCACTTAAAGTAAGACAATAGTCGTAAGGTTCTGTAGATACATGTTGAGGTTGATCCTCTCATTCAATTTCAGTGTTGTTTTTAGCAAGGTACTGAATTTTCATGACTTTTTCACTGTTTGTAAATATGAAAATAGCCAGTTGTTATAATGTGTAGGATAAAAACAAAAAAGCAACTGCTGACATCTTCACTCATGTAGAAGGTCATGAGCATTGTATATAGCCAATAAGAATTCATGTCTTATTGGAGATTTTTTTACCTTATTTTCACTGAGTTTTGTCACTAGAAATACATGTTTGAAAGAAGGTTTGTTGTTTCTTTTTCACAGAATTCACATTTCAGGAACTAACTTTGAAATGCATAACTTTTCCACAAGAAATACATATGTGAGTATTGTACAATGATATTTGGATAGTATGAGAAAAAACTGCTTACTTTTATCAGGAAGAAAATATCTGATTGACTTTTCTCTTTCTTATACATGGAACAACCAGAGATATATGTAAAAGTAAATGAGATATCATTGAAGTTACCCCCTTACAAACTAGGAATATATAGGTGTGGCATCAGAGAAAATCAGTATTATTCATCAAGCAAGACATGCAATGAGTACTACACATTAGCCCTACCTTTTGGCAAAATATTGTAGGTAAGTACACACTGTTGAAGTGAACCAGTCCAGTGTTGTCAGTTTCCCCTCCCTGTTGCAGATTGCATTCTTTTCTCTCTCTGCATCATACATAAGTATGTCACTGGCATTCAATCTGCAAGCACACAGTACCTCACACGTGATATTGGACAACACATAACTCATACGACTTTATTCTTAACTTTAAATTTTCCAGCATTAATGATCTAAGAACTTGATATATGACCTAGCACAGAACATACTCTGGAAATCCAATACAAGAAGGCTAGAATAAACCTAAGTGTGTGTTTTGAAATCTTGCATGAACTCATCTCTGCTAGTTCTGGAGCCATGTGAAGTCGGGAACTGGTACTGGCTCTGGAGACTCAGTTATATTATAGCCATGTTAGAATTTCAATTTGCTATGCATCAAAATATGCATTGGATATTAAGATTTTTCTCTATTAGTAGTGTAGTTTTTTGGAAAAAAATGACTCGATGAATTAGGGGCCCCTAGATGGGACTTGATTCCTGGAGTTTGGACCTTTTTTCATATGTATGCTTATATACTATAATGTGAAAATCCTCATTCTTATTTCTTCATCATAATACAGTACATGGATTACAGCATGTACCATTTAGCTGCCCTCAATGATAATGACACAGTTGGAGTTGATAAAGAGATGGGCATTTACCCCTGGGCGGTGGCACCATGTGCAGGGGCACTAAATATACAAACTTTTCCAGAATTTAGCTCATTAAGATGATTATGTTACATGGTGATGTCCCCAGATCTGCATGTTGCGGTACATAGCTTTACTATTTCCATATCAGTCGCAAGCTATAAACATTCATTCACAAAATTTAAGGCTGATACATACCTGGGGATATCAAAGAGACACGATGAACCAGGTGATCTCGCCTTCTTTAGTGCAGTCTTTTTCCTTCTTTCTTTCACACTTGTTCACTGTTTCCTGTGTTAGCGAGGTAGCACCAGGATTGGATGAAGAAAGGGTGTCTTTTGCTCACATCCATTCTCTAGTTGTCATCTGTTGCAGGAATATAAACTTGAAGTTTAACTTTGACCAAGTTATTGATAAATTTACAGCAGTTAAGGCAGGAAATATTGTTCTACATTGTGTTTATGTACATATGCACATAAAAACAGTTATTCATATAGATATTTAGATATGTTTTCCGAGTGATTCGTGCAATTGTACAAATCTAAACTGATGATTACTTTTGCTTTCATCTTTGAATTGCCATACTCAACTGAGTGGAGTGTTATAGAGATACAGGTTTCCTTAGTGATTGATGATACTATATCAAAACATTAATCAGAATAAAACTTGATTAATCAATGAAAATCTTTACCTAAGTAGTGATATGAAAAAAGATCCCTAGCAATAGTTTTTCAGACACCAAATAATCATAATGTGTTGAACAGGTATGTATGGTTGCCACATAAAATTTGAAGTTAAAAAGTAAGGCTTTAAAAGACTTTTTTGCTCTAACATGTTTTTCTCGGGTCACCAGAGGAGGACTTGAGGGTGCTTTTGTGAGACATACTATGCTACAAAGGTCCTGCAATACAGAAATCCCACTGAGATCCTTTAGTACAGGGATCCTACTGAGGTCCTGCAGTACAGGGATTCTACTGAGGCCCTGCAGTACAGGGATCCCACTGAGATACTGCAGTACAGGGATCCTACTGAGGCCCTGCAGTACGGGATCCTATCAAAGTCCTGCGGTACAGGGATCCTACTGAGGTCCTGCAGCACAGGGATCCTACTGAGGTACTGCAATACAGGGATCCTACAGCACAGGGATCCTACTGAGATACTGCAGTACAGAGATCTTAATGAGGTCCTGCAGTAGAGGGATCCTACTGATATCCTGCAGTATAGGTATCCCACTGAGATCCCACAGTACAGGGATCCTACTGAGGTCTCCTTTCTTTTGATGGGGTATTAGCAATGCTCTCTCTTGAAGTAGGATCCTGAGTCCAGGCAGGACTATAGGTGTCACCTCTCCAATGGCAGAACCAGGATATCTCTGTCTAAGGTCTGAACTCCATTTCCCTATACTTCGCATGACATTATTGCGCTAACAGTGTATTTTATATTGTATTCTGCCTGTGCCTTCATCATTTCAAATAAGATGTAGAGAAATACATTCCAAAACTTGAATTAGTTGTATTGTCTGGTGTTTTTCAAATGTATCTTAAATTGTGAATAAATGGACTCCCTTGGTATAACGGTTAGGGTTCCTAACCGTAAATCATTCATGGGCCGCCTTGGGTCGAGTGCATACGTTCGAACCCTGCTTGCGGGCAGGCGGTCCACAGTCAACCCAGCTGTTCATCCACCCCTAGGGGTTGGTTGATAAAATGGGTACCTGGCTCAGGCTAGGGTGTAGAATGTTAATGGGATGGCCTTGTTTAAGGTCTCAGCTGACCGTGCCGTCTCAGCTAACATAATGTGGTAACTGTATTTGTAACTACAGGTTCATGAAGTGATTTTGAGAAAGGATTTTTATTTAGTTTCTGCTGAGGGGATAGACCAGTCCGCCTGCGGGAAGCTATAAAACGTCACATTAAGTATGATATGAAGTAGAACAATCCGCCATTGAATGAAAATAACTCATTCTCTCCTGATGAAGCCATCACAATGAAGGAAAATGACACACCCTCCACACATTGGTGCTGCCTTAACGCCATCTCTTTAAGACCAATTAATCTTAATATGGTTTAATTCCTCTTCTCTTGGTAAGACAGAGAAAAATGAATACGAAAATGGCATCCACCTAACTACTGTAATTTGAATCAGTCCAATAACTTTAAGTAAGAATTAAGATGGAAGGTGATTGTTATATTTTTTTTGTTGTTAACTGATTGGAATGGCTCTAGAAAATGTATATTCAATACTGCTGTATGGCAGAAAGCAAAGTCTTGTCGAAAAAAAAAAAAATGGCAAAGAAGATATCACGCGAGGGACGGGAACGAGCCTAGTACCATTGTTAATGCTGAACATGTTAGCATATCTTGATAGGGAGAATAATGCTGCTACTTCCAGTTAGTTCAATTTACATTTGCTATTTTTGCTTAGAATATATCCTGAAATATTCTGGTTTTTGAACCTCATTTGTTTTGATATGATGACCAACAGGTCTGCTTGTCCGGTGTCGTCTGAACTGCCCTGTCATATTTAGTTAATTGTAATCTGATATAAATCTAAGTCATATTAAAGGAGGAAATTATGATTTATAGAATATTGTAATCGAGGAAAATGAACTAACCTAAAAAAGTAAAGTGACCATACCATATTTTGATACATTATTGCCAGATCTTACCAGATATGAAATGACCTGACCAGATATTAGATATAATCCAACAAGACATACTCTAGATCACGATTATAACGTTTAAGAATAAATATTTGCTATAAAATATATATATAGATGTATATATCGTGTTTGATCGTCTTGGGGAGGGAAAAAAATATATCTTCCCGCCATTATTTGGATCGGCTGGTCAGTGTTGTGGCCAGACGACCTGGAACAAGGTGGTTCTTGACCTGGACCTGAGGGAGGTCATTACGACCCGTACACTCCAGCACGTGTCATGGTGTCCACATAGGAAGCCTGTGATGAGGGTGAGAATACTCGTCCAAATAATGGTGACCCTTATGGGGAGTTTATGTTATTGTTTGGGATTGGTCAGTGAGTCCCCTGACTCATGTCCAGTACTCGTCTTACTCATCTGTTGTATGATGAGGTCTTACTCATCAGTGGTCAGATGCTTGAAATGATGATCTTTCACTCACCCCTCGACCAACAATGGACATAAAGTAATATTTTTTTTTTTTATTTATAGAGGAAGATTTCTGATGCCTTTCGTCGTCTGTCTTCGTGTGTGTGTGTGTGTGTGAAGCTGTTAT
>JAUUDZ010068351.1:0-10106 GCA_032361705.1 Panulirus versicolor
TCTCTCTCTCTCTCTCTCTCTCTCTCTCTCTCTCTCTCTCTCTCTCTCTCTCTCTCTCTCTCTCTCTCTCTGTTGGTCAGTCCTTTTGTACGGCCACATATTTAAAGCTACTAACGCCAAACTCGGGGTATAGGTATAACTTTGCTGTGGCCCCAGAGGTCATTCTGTGTGTACTAAAGGCCGCGGTTCAAAAGCCTGTATGTACTATACTTTGGGTGAAACGCAGCTTAGCAATGTCGAAAAGTTTTCAGTGTCAAAGATAGCGTTTAAACAGCGTTTGTTCAATACCTGGAGATGACCTGAGGAAAACCTGTGTGGAACCCGAGGAGGACTTAGGGAGGATCTGAGGACAAGCTGCGGAAAAAATGAAGGACCTAAGGTTAACCTACAGACGACATAGGAAGAGCTAAGGACGACCCGGAGATGACCAGTTGAGTAACTGGGGATGATTTGCGGTCCTGTAGAAGACGTAAGGAAGATCTGTGGATTTTATCAGTTCTCAAAGCAACATTCAAAAGATATCTTGGAAAGATCTAAGGAGGAGCAAGGAAAAACCTACTGGAGACCTGATGAGCCTGAAGGATGATCTGAAGAAGACCTGGGGAAGACCTGAGGATGAACTGTGGAAGATATCTTAAACCTGGGGTAGACCTGGAAGGATTTATGAAATACTTGGGGAAGACTTGGGAGGACCATGAAAAACCTACGGAAGACTTTATAAGGAACTTGGGAAGATTTGGTTGGGATCTGGTGAAGACTTCAGGAAGACGTAGAGTTTCCTCGGAAGCCAATGTAGGAAACACTTCGGGAGAACCTAAGGAAAACTGAGGGTGGACGTAGGTAGAACCTAGGTAGGACCTTAGGAAGGACTGTAGAAGATACTTCAGAAGACCTGGAGAAGAGTTACGGAAGACTTAGCGAGATTCTGGGAAAGAATTAAGGAGGCCTTGAGAAGATCCTGGGAAGACCCAGGATAATCCCTTCTCTAGATAGCAAGATAGCGCCAGGAACACACGAAAAAGGCCGCATACGCTCACGTCTATTCTCTAGCTGTCATGTGTAATGTCCCGAAACCACAGCTTCTTAACCAAAATCAGCCCACATGGACAAGATTCTCCATGGTTTACACCGGACACTTCACATGCCCTAGTTCAGACCACTCACAGCACGTTGTCCCCTGTATACCATATCACTCCAATTCGCTCTATTCCATGCACTCTTTTCACCCTCCTGTATGTTCTAGATCCGATTGCTCAAAATTCTTTTACTTCATCTTTCCATCTCCAAATTAGTCTCCCCGTTCTCCTTGTTACCTCCACCTCTGACATATAGATTCTCTCTGTCAACTTTCCTCACTCATTCTCTCCATGTCACCAAACCATTTCAACACACCCTCTTCTGCTCTCTCAACCACACTCTTTTTATTACCACACATCTCTCTTACCCTTACATTACTTACTCGATCAAACCACCTCACACCACATATTGTCCTCGAACATTTCATTTCCAACACATCCACATTCTTCCATATCCTGAGGCTATGTAAGGACCCGTCTGGCTGCCTCAGATTTACGTACTGAGGGTGGAGATGTGTGGGCTGGGTTAGTACACGTTGTCACGGTGGGCGTGACTCTGGGAGATGGTAGCGAACGTGCTACCGTGATAAGCTGTGCTGCTTTATCATAAGAGAAGTGACTCATGCAGGGAGAGTAGAGTCTACTCAACTCCATCTGTGTCCTATAGTAATGATATTGGATTGTTTCAGGGTCTAGTTCTTTAAGAGGATTAAAAAAAAAAATCTTTCCAGCGTGTATTTCGTGAATTATTTTGTTAGTATGGGTGTGTGTGTGTGTGTGTGTGTGTGTGTGTGTGTGTGTACCATATATGAAGGTTAGGAAATTGGTCAAAAACATATACAGTAATCCCAGTTCCCTCGTACATGTAACTTCTCCTTTCGAAATATCATTTCATGTGAATGATTACCATGAGAGTAAACTATCGTGTGTGCAGTAATACCAGACTTCATAATTACCCGTGTGATGATAAGCTCAAGTGAAATCACGTGGAATATCAAACCCTGTTGTTTACCTTGGAATGACTTCGGAGGTCTTCCACCCCGACGCCTTCCTCGACCACCTACCCAACCCAGCAGCTTGGACCCAGCCCGGACTGTGGGGGGAGAAGACCTCCATGAATACTTCATGTATTCACAGCTCAGACTGAGTCCAAGCGGCTCATTTGGGTCGTTGTGTTCGACGATGTTATCGGAAGCCGCAGCCCACGTAACCACCACAGCCTGGCTGGTCTGGTACACCCTGTAAATGCTTCTCCGAGGAACTGGTTAGGTTGTCTCCTCTGCACATCCTCCAATGTTTCTGATGGCTGCAAGTAATGCCTTGAAAAACCTCGGGCCCTGGGTGTTGTTTTCCACACCGGTCGTGCCAGAACGAAACTAAAATTTTAAGTCTAGGTTGTATATTATATAATGTTATAGTATATAGTTAGGATATACCTCTCCTGTCGGCGCCACCGGACTCCACCTGCTTACGGTTACGCCGCGAGTAAAATATGACCTTCGGTGAGGTTGAATCATCGAAGTACAATGTAGACGAATAACCTCTCACTCCAAAGGAGTTCTACCTTTCCCCTGCTACTGATGGTTTCACAACGCTTGAGCTACAGGGGTCCCTGGAGAAGAAGACCTGAGGTTACGTGTCACTACAACGAACGTGGCATGTAAATATGTCACTGTCTATCTATCTATCTATTCATCTGCCTATCGATCTATCTATGCATCTGTCTATCGATCTAACGGTCTATCTGTCTATCTATCAGTTGATCTATCTGACGGTTCATCTACTTATCGATCTGTGGAGCCGAAACTCTACGGATGTTGGTAACCAGATTTTATAGCTCCCCTCAGGTCCTCCGTGGGTTGTGTCCTGCCTTCTTGAGGCACAGCACAACAACCCTCGGGAACCGATCTCACTCCTTACGTCGCTGGCCGTCCCAGCAGGTGTACGTAGGTAGGTAGTGGTGATGATGATGATAAATGCCTCTCCCGTCAGCACATTCGTTATGAAGCGATGTAAGACAGCCGCCAGGAGCTGTGCTCATGCGAACGTCCGGGTAAGACAGCCACCAGAAGCTGTTCTCATACGAACGTTCGGATAAGACAGCCGTGAGGAGCTGTTCTCATACGAACGTTCGGATAAGACAGCCGTGAGGAGCTGTTCTCATACGAACGTTCAGGTGAGCAGGATGTCTGCCGTCCAGCACCCACCACAGTGGCCCCACAGCACCACCCTCACCATCATACCATGTAAGACCCAGTGTGTGAGGCACCTCGCTACCTGCCGGTACAGTGGGCGTGGCTCGCTGCTATTTACCTCCGCCGGGCCGACCTTCTGACTCGCGGGTGATCCGTGCGTAACCTTTGCGTTAGGATGGATAATGCCGATCCTCGTTAATGAAGGAGTGAGGCTACGCAGCCTCCTGCCCCCTAATGTCCCGCCCGTCACACACACTGGAGAAAAAAGAGAAATGAAATTTTGTACGGCAAATTCTTCAATTGAGTGGACGAGCGAGGGAAATGAAAAGAGTAATTAATACTGCCCAAAGAAGTACGTTGGCCTGTTGCTTAATGTCCCTCAGAACAGAGAATGACTAATACGACAGACCAGCACAGAGTATGAGAGTCGCTGTTACTGGGGAGTGAGGCTAGGTAACGGGAGGCAGGAAGGGTGTGGCAGGGGAGGTGTGCTTGTATATTTAAAAGAAATATATCTGGCATTTTAAGTTGGGTGCTAGGTGTGTAGAGCTCCAGTGCTATGGTCATGACTTAGGTTAGTCTGCGGTACAATACCAGGGTCACGACCAGGTTGGTCTGCGGTACAATACCAGGGTCATGACCTGGTCTCAGCACACCCTGACCTTCATCAATATGTCTGCGGGTCATCTGACCGGGCATTACCAGTGACCAGCGACGTACGTTTACATAAAGCCGATTACGAGGAATTGCTTCTTCAATTATTGCCGTACTGCATAATTGATATCGTGCGGGTTAATACTTTCATTGCTGGCGGACCTGCCTGCCCGTCCGTGGCTCCCCGGACCAACAGCACTGGGCACATCAGTGCTGGGAAGGTTTGGAACATCGCATGAGAGTCCCGAGCCTTAATTAATTTCTATACGCTCGTCAAACACGGTGGCAGCCACGACAGCAAAGCCATAAAATTATATTTAATCAAAAGACAGAGGAGTGACTGCGGCTTGCTCAGCGAGGTGGCCTGCCGCCCGCCGCCACACACACACACCCCAGACGCACTCTTCCCCTCCGCCTCACGTGAAGGTGTGGGTGGGAGGATGCCATTGTGTGGGGATGTGTCGACCTGACATTCCCATGTGCTCCTCTCCCGCTACCATTATACTGAAACAATGGACACTCCTCAGTGGCTGCCTGACACACACATACACACACACACACACACACACACACATACATGCACACCGACCTACCTCCATACCATCCTCGACCTACTAACGCACCGACCACGACCTGCCTACCTACCTACCTACCATCCTCGACCTACTAATGCACCAACCACGACCTGCCTACCTACCTACCATCCTCGACCTACTAACGCACTGACCACGACCTACCGTCTTAGACCTGCCTACCAACCAATACCGATCTGTCGACCCACCGTCCCCGACCTACCAGCCGACGACCCGGGTCGACCAGGAACCTACCAGCCACCTGCAGCGTCTACATCTACCGCTCCAGCTGTTACTTACGCCTCACGCCAATGCTGTTGCTCTCTTGCTGTCAGTGTTGCTGAGTCGCTGTCACCGTTCTTACGTCACTGTCACTGGTTTTGCGTCACTGTCATCGATGTTACGTCGTTGTCGTTGTAGTTGCGTCACCGTTCTTACGTCATTGTCACTGTTGTTGCGTCACTGTCACCGGTGCCACGTCATTTTTACCGTTGTTGCGTCACTATCACCGGTGTCACGTCACTGTCACTGGTGTTGCGTCAATGTCACCGTTGTTACGCAAATGCCATTGTTGGTGCGTCACTGTCAGCGTTATTGTTTTGTTGCCACTGTTGTTCTTGTTTGTGTTGCTGCGTCACTGTCAGTGTTGCAATTTCACTGTCAGTGTCGCAAAGCTGCTGTCCGATTGATGTGACACCTGCCGTGTCTCTGTCACTGCTGATACAGTGATATTCTCTTACTCGCAACGTTGTCACTGCTGTGTCCCGTCCCAGAAAGAACGGGACTAAAACGATCCTCGTCACCCTTACGTAAGGTCGCATAATCAAGGTTTGGCTCACTCTGCTCGAATGCCTTCAGCAGTGATAAGTGGAACTGAAAACAGTGCAAATGTATCAGTGTCGCTGCTGCCGCCGTCCTTGTCACTGTTGTTTATAACAGTGCCGCTGCCTAGCGGTCACTATTGCCTTTCTGTCACTGCTGTTATATCTAGATCACTGATGCCGGTGCTTGTGTCACTGTTCTTGCTGCTTCACCGTCGCTCTCCATTGCATTTGCGTTTTTGTCACTGTTATCCCGTCGCTTACCCAGTACCTGCGTCGCTATCACTGTTTGTAAGCCGTTGTGACCACTGGTGTGTCACTGTTATTATATAGCGTTCACTGCTGGTGTGACCGCTGTCACTGCCACCGCTTCTCTAGCACGTAGAACATTGCTGTCGCAGTGCTTGCGGCACTGCTGTCGCTTATGCGTCGTTGTTACTCCTGCATCACTGTCCACGTTCAGTTGTCACTGCCAGGCTTACTGCGTCTCTGCCACTGTTACCGCGTCGCTATCAATGTCAGTACGTCTGTCACTGGCGATGCACTGCTCTCATTCCTGGTAAATCGGTGTCACCGCTGACATAGCTCTGCCACCGTTAATGCGTCACTGTAATTGTTAATGTGTCACTGGTGAGGGTGATGCGTCACTGTCACTGTTGCTGTGTTGCTGCAGTGCTATCACTGCTGTAAGGGGCAGTAGGGGTCTCCCTCACCACACACAGTATGGCAGGTGAGGGAGGCAGTAGGGGTCTCCCTCACCACACACAGTATGGCAGGTGAGGTAGGCAGTAGGGGTCTCCCTCACCACACACAGTATGGCAGGTGAGGTAGGCAGTAGGGATCTCCCTCAACACACACAGTATGGCAGGTGAGGGAGGCCGTAGGGGTCTCCCTCACCACACACAGTATGGCAGGTGAGGGAGGCAGTAGGGGTCTCCCTCACCACACAAAGCATGGCAGGTGAGGGAGGCAGTAGGGAAGCTATCGCATCCTTACCACACACTGTATCAAACCAACCTGCGTCTCTCTACCATCTCTCAACCACTCGAAGTTACCAAGGATTTTTGTAACATCGGTAACAGAATTTTGTGTTACCGATGTTACAGATATGTAGAGAGCACTCACTTCCATCTCGTTATGAAGGTCACCTTGATCATAACATGTCTTTCAAGCAGCAGATCCCAGTTCGAAGCTAGAGGGAGCCTCATGTCTAGGGTCGGGTCTGTGGTGAAGGAGCTGGGTTGTGTCCTGAGGTTCTGTTACCTTTTTATTCTATTCATCAGCTTCGTCCCAGACCCAGGTGTGGGGGTAGGTGACCTCCCAAACCATCGTAAGGTATACATAAGGTAAGGTAAGGTCCCAGACCCAGGTGTGGGGGTAGAAGACCTCCCAAACCATCGTAAGGTATACATAAGGTAAGGTAAGGTCCCAGACCCAGGTGTAGGGGTAGAAGACCTCCCAAACCATCGTAAGGGTAGGTCCCAGATCCTGCTGTTGAGGTAGACGACCTTCGGAACTACGGTAAGAGAAGTCTTTGGCCAAGGAGGACACACCACTAGCCACACTGGCAGATCCCTAAGTATCATCATCACTTGTGTCCTCGTTTTCTATCAAGTGTTACATTTACCTCTCTTCAGAGGATGGGTTTACCCACTCTTATTTACATCTTCTCCATTTTCTTCTCGTACAATATTTATATGACCTTAGAGATGTTTTCTCATTTACCTCCACTCTGCCACTCTCACTCCACTCTGCCACTCTCACTCTACTCTGCCACTCTCACTCTACTCTGCCATTCTCACTCCACTCTGCCACTCTCATTCTACTCTGCCATTCTCACTCCACTCTGCCACTCTCACTCCACTGTCAGTTCATTCTCCACCCTCCCTCCAACTTATTTCTTCAAACTTCGAACCTTCTCTGACCCAGTTCTCTTTTACTGTCCCACACCCTCAGTACCTTCCCACTCTCCCTCCATCCTCCCATTCCACCAGTACCTTCCCACTCTCCCTCCGTCCTCTCACTCCTCCAGTAACATCCCCCCCCCCCTCTCCTGCCTAGCTACGTCACAATCATCTGGAGCGCCACCCTTCCCACATACCTGCCACCCATTAGTGGGCGCTCAGATCTCCAGGGATGGTGGTGGTGATAGTGGTGGTGGTGGTGGTGATAGTGGTGGTGGTGGTGTAGGTGGTAGTGGTGCAGGTTAGTGGTGGTGGTAGCGGTGTTGGTGGTGTAGTAGTGCAGGTAGTGGTGGTGGTGTAGGTGGTAGTGGTGCAGGTGGTGGTGGTGTAGGTGGTGGTGGTGCAGGTGGTAGTGGTGTAGGTGGTAGTGGTGCAGGTGGTGGTGGTGGTGGTGGGAGCGGCGGCGGGTGGCGAGGGGCTGGTGGTGGTGGTGCAGTAGTCACGTGCCGTCCCCCGGGGCCCGGCCATGATTGGGACTAACATTGCTCTTAACTTTGCTCGAATATCCGCAACATCAAGTCGATATGCTGCTGCTGCTGCTGCTACTGTCTGTCTGTCTGTCAGGTGCTGCTGTGTCCGGCTGGCCGTCCCCTTCCGTCTGTCTGTCCATGCGTCTGTCACATGACACCATCTGTGTCAGTGTGTACCGCACGTCTGTACTTGTGTCTGTGCTTCATGACACTCCTCGTGCCTCTGAATGTCTGCCGAGTGACACCGTCAATTTGTCTGTCTGACACACGACACCCATGTGTCACGTGACGGCTTGTGTCTGTCTGACACACGACACCCATGTGTCACGTGACGGCTTGTGTCTGTCTGTCAGCGAACGTTACATGTGTTACATCGTCTGTCGTGTCACCAAACGTGTGTCTGTCTGACACCGTGTAACGTGACCTTATGGTCATCTGCTTTGTCTGACACATGAACACCTGACACTGTCTGTCTGTCAATGTCTGTCCGTCTGTTAGCCACGTGTGGCTGTATGTCTGTTAGCTTCACACGGATCATGGGGACGTCCTCCTGTTTTGTGTGTGTGTGTGTGTGTGTGTGTGTGTGATCAACCAACTGCCTGACCCCGTTAGAAGAGGTCAAGACGAGTAAATGATGAAGCCAGGTGAAGCCAAGCTTAGTCAAGTGCGGGGTCAGGTGAGACGTTTAGAACGAAGGAATCAGTGATGAGGTCATGTGAGGTTTGAGGGCTGTTTGGTAATGGCCAGGCACGGCGGGTCACGTGAGGACAGTAATGAGACAGAATCAACCAATTATATTAATCTGTCCACCCAGGGCGTCATAGAAGGCAAGTGCCTGATTTGAAAAGGTCATCGGAGACATCATGTGCACACAGCGACAGTTAGATCCGATCTAGCGGGAGTTTTAATTCGATCATTTACGAGAATGGAACAAGACACCAACCCGAAGACGAGAGATTTCATAAGGGTCAGGTCATGCATCCGTAGAATATACAAGACCAACAAGATGTGCTACAGATCGCGGCCTCCAATAGCCTAAATGACCAAAGGTGTGGCACGAGAACTGCATCTGAGACCGACCTGTGGAGGTAGAAGACCTATGAAACCATCGTAAAGTATACGTAAGGTAAGGTAAGGTCCCAGACCCAACCGTGGGGGTAGAAGACCTCCCAGACCATCGTAAGGTATACGTATGGTAAGGTAAGGTCCCAGACCCAGCTGTGGGGGTAGAAGACCTCCTGAATCATCATAACGAATACCTAAGGTAAGGTGAGGTCCCAGACTCAGGTGTGGGGAAGGTGGTATACCTCTGAAACCAAGGTTATAGGACCCCACAGTGGAGTCAGATGCTATAAAATGTAAGTGTCCATCTCGAGGACATTTGTGGCCACTGACGTGTTGGAGCAATGAAGAGAGACCTTAGTGGATCATACGAGAAACAAGTATATAGAAATAAGTATAAGTATTCTGGAAGCTCAGAATCAGACAACGTGAGGCAGTACGTGCCGTAAGGCAGAGAGAATTGAGACTTCTGTAGTAACCAGTTCAGCGTTAGGTCCAGGTAATGCAACTCCATTTGATGCCGAGGAGGAGCAAGGGTCAGCCAGACGTGGGGTCATGCCTGGCTAGGGGGAGGCGGAGCAGACATCAGTCAGTTGAAAGATCTAATGACTCAATACGGGTGAGAGTCAATCAATTATGAGGTCACAAAAGGCCAAATGGAGGGGGAACCATTTGATTACAAGGCCATGGAAAGTCGGAGCGACAGAGTGCTAGTCTGTGTAAAGGCCACACGAAGCCAAACGGACAGGGAACGTCTGTACCAAGAGGACACGTAGAGCTTAACGGGTGGTGGAAGTTAGGCTATTACAAGCCTACGTGAAGCTTAACGGACACAGAACCCGCTCTAGTAAAAGGCCCACTGAAGCCAAGAGGAGAGATAACAAGTCTTAAAAAGGCCACGCGAAGTCGACAAGATACGTCAGCAGCCAACCACGAGGCGGTGTGAGGGGAGGGAGCAGCTGGGCTTCCCCAGCGTAGGTGGAACTGTTGATGGTGGTGGTTGATGCTGTGGCGGGCCGGACGGTACACAGAAGCGCCCTGCTCTCTACGTTTTATGGCCGGCCTAACCATTATAATATGCAAATTAGGACATCAAAGTATTTACACCGAGCATTTACGAGGTATGTTAGTCTATGTTTATATGATGAATATTTGGATTTATGATACGCGGGTTGTGCTGTGTGTGTGTCCCTCCCGGGTACACGTGTCGCCCGGGACATGTTTGTCTGTTCGTTGCTACAGAAGATGTATACACCACACTGGCTAGGGACATGTGTATGTGTGGTGAATAT
>JAUUDZ010068362.1:0-20505 GCA_032361705.1 Panulirus versicolor
TTACTGACCTCTGGTCCTCGATTAATCTCTGTATATACCTGCTGACTGAAGTGTGTGTATATATATATATATATATATATATATATATATACACACACAAAACATTAAACTTTGGATGACTTTCATTTGTAATCCTTTTCCTTATATTTTGAATAAACTCAAATTGTATGATAGAATAGATAATTTGTTTGGAAGTCAGTACATCGTTTTTGAAATACACAAATTTTGGGCGGCAGATGATTATGACAAGACTTTGTGTGTATATATATATATATATATAAAGAAAATTTGAATTAAAAAAAAAAGTTTTCACTAATAACAGACAAATAATCATACTTCACTATGATAAGCATTTCATTAAATTTGAATTTTTTATTTCAAGAAAAAAAAAATAATGCAGTGTAAACGGATTTTGGCGCCTTGGGTGAGTGGTTATTTGTATAGTAGCTAGCTATTTAAGTACGATATGATAATAGGTAAATATGTATCATATATATTCTTATATGGGATATATTAACAATAAAACTAGACATGCTAAAACAATTAAATGGTATTTTTTTTTTACATGATTTTTTAAAATTTCATACGATTTGTCACAGAAGCAGTAATATATTCATTTTTTATTTTTGTAAACCACTCCTGATTCTTCCAAAACTCGCATCAAAACCTAATTACATTACAGTGTGCAAACAGAATTTTGACCAAACCGTATAAAACGATTCCACCAAAGTTACCACCTTACCTCTGATAGGTTCAGTTCATACTAAAGAACTTCGGTGTGTCAACATCCCCCCCTGGTGAATCTGGCCGGACTCTACACCTGCTGCTGTTCCAGATGTGCTGGTGCAGCTGGTAGCCCTTCACTCTGGGGAACAAGTTAGATTGCCATGACGACGTCAGGATACAAGATGGAGACTCCTTATTCCTGGTTGTATATTCTTGTTACGCTGGTTTGGACAGACGGAGCATTGCTGGAGTGGCCGGTCTTCTTGCTCCCTCCTCACTATGGGCACTGTGAAGAGGCAATGACTCTCGCTTACCGCTCATCCACTTGGCCAACTCTGGGTGCACATGAAATGCAGCATGTGGGTCAGCGAATTTGTACCCAAAAACGTTATGCGATCTTGATTTTTCTTGGTAGGGCCGCTGCTGTGGTGGTAGTGAAATCCTCACACAAGCTGTTGAGGTTATTCAAATGACGGCCACTTCATATTTACATCCATACTGGGCCTGCAAAAGAGAAAATCTTCAGTGGTTACCTGAACCATATAGCGTAATATGTATATTCATCCACATGTACTCTAATATGTAAATATATATGCAGTAATAGCAGGTATACATGTAAAATCAGATTCTCTTGTGGTTACCCAAACTTTATAGTTATATGGAAGATATGCAACAACAAATTCTCGACATACTAGAAACTTTTTTCATTGTATTTTTGACATCGGTACACTCTACTTCCTAAAAATCACCTATTCTGGTTTTTCAAAAGTTTATGCTCTTAAAGAAAATCTCACCTTTTTGCTATATTTTTTTCGGAAAGTGGGTATAGTTTTCAAAAATGTACATAGCCTTTTTTGAATGATGAACACGAGTCTAGTTCATATATTATTTAGAGGCAAAAAAAGTCCTGTAAATAAGCATTTAAATGACTAAACAAATGGTATATATATATATATATATATATATATATAATGAAAATTCGCCTTGTACTCATCTAGTATTTTGTCAGCCAAAGGAAGGATTATAATACATTATCATTTCAAGTACTGAAGCCTTCCCTAGCGTTACATTCCAGTTTTCAAAACGGTTTTTTGGCCAAAGAAAAATATCCACAAATACTAAATGAATATGAAGGGAATTATCATATGTATTAATCATGTAATTCTTTATATGCTTAATTGCAGTGTACTTTTCAGGCCAAAAAAAAAATCGGAACTGGAATATAACATTATGAGCAGCTTATATACTTGGAATGATACTTCAAAATATATCATAATACTTCCTCTGGTTCACAAGGGCTAGAATTGCCATGAAATTTTGATGAAGTATTGGGGGATAGAGCATCTCCGGTACAACTCAGGGAAAACATGTCGAGCTGTGTTGTGGAAATTTTTTTTTGGGGGGGGATGCATATATTAGTAAGCTTCGGTGAAAAGGTTTAGGGGGGGGGTTAAGGGGCATTGACAGGAATACAAAGGAGAGGTTGCTGGATGCGACCTTGCGGAGATGGGCAGCAGGTGGGGTATGTCTGATCACATATCTCAGTCGATGTGAGAATGTCTAGTTTTGCGGGCGGGTTTAGAAGGAAAGGAAATGACATTGGTGTGAGGGTGGTGGTGAAAGCGAACGAATTTTGACGAGATACCATGAGAGACTGAGAAGAATGGCACAGGGCGAGAGGATGTGAAGCGAAGAGTGGAAGGCGAACTGAAGGTATTTAGGTGATGCAGTGACTACAGATGCTGGTGAAGTGTGTGACCTACACTGAATAAAGACTTCACGGGATCTCAGGAGTGAACCAAGTCGTCAACCGTCTGCATCCTCGATCTAACGATCCCTCTTACAACTCGCTATTAGTATCATCAACTTCGGCAGGAACACACCAGGTGTGAGGAACACCAATCTCTGCCACATTCAAGCGCAGCCACACAAGCAGAGCACCAGGTTTCCACCGGACTCGGAACAAGAGCAGAACGCTGGGCTTCTCTAAATCTCAGTCTGCCAGCCAACCTCGCTGTCACAAGAAATATTTACAACGTAGAAAACTAGAGTCAGCCTGCAGTGCATTGGTTCGAACCTCACTCACCATGTCCTCAACAAAACTAGTCGAAAAAAACAAAAATTTTAACACTCCAATAAACCCTGATTAAAATCGTTTTCAAACTCCAGTCAGTGTCGCTCCCATCAATTCAATTAGATGTTTGGTTCACTGCTCAAAAAAACAGTTCACCGAACAATTGTTTGACTTTAGAAAAGTAAAAATATTTGAAATGAATCAAGCCCACAGTCTACAGTTTGTGTTAGTGGGTGTCTGGCATACTTCATCTTTGTTCCTCAGAGATTCATCTTTTTCGTATCTGATTCATGAAGTACAGCACCTCGATCCCCCACTGAAACCACACTACCGGATAACCACCGATGAGGCTACACTACCCAGGCTACACCGGGGAAACCAACTACCTAGGGACAACTAGTGGAGTCATGCCACACGATCCACATGTGGCCACACTAAACTGGAACCACTGGTGGAGCTACACTCTCCAAACTGTATAATAGCCACTCACCTCTGTCATCACCAGCGTGTACGCTAGCCACCCACCCCTGTCATCACATCTGTACGCTGGCCTCCCACCCCTATCATCACCAGCGTGTACGCTAGCCACCCACCCCTGTCATCACCAGTCTGTACACTGGCCACCCATCCTTGTCATCACTAGCCTGCACGCAGGCCACCCAATGATGTCACCACCAGCCTGTATACTGGCCACCCACCCTTGTCATCACTAGCCTGTATGCTGGACATCCACCCTTGTCATCACCAGCCTGTACACTGGCCACCCACCAGTGGCCACTAAACTTGTCACCACCAGCCAGTACACTGGCCACCCACTCCTCTCATCACATTCCATTTTTGTATGCTGGCCACCCACCCCTGTCATCACCAGCCTGTATGATAGGCACTCATCCCAGACATATCTCCTGGTCTACACTGCCACCAGCTGATATATAAGCAACCCCAGACACATCTTGTCCACACTGCCTACAGCAGACATATAATCAACCTATGACATATCTGCTGCACCATACTGCCTCCAGCACACATACAAAGAACCTCTAACATATCTGCTACTCCATAAAACCGCCAGTAGCTACTTAAGCAACACTGCCACCAACAGTTATATAAGCAACCCCTGATATCTCTCCTGGTCCTCACTGCCACCAGCAGACACATAAGCAACCCCTGACGTATCTGCTGGTCCACAAAACCTCCAGCAGCAATATGATCAACCCCTGACATACCTCTGGACCACACTACGAACAAAAGACATACAAGGAACCCATGACATATCCCCAGATCCACAATGCCTCCAGCAGACATATAAGACACCTCTGGCATATTTCCTGGTCCATACTGCCTAAACCAAACATATAAGCAACCCCTGACATATCTTCTGCTCCAGAATGCCTCCAGCAGACATATAAGCAATCCCTGACATATCTCCTGGTCAACAAAGCCTTAAGCAAACATATAGGGAACCCCTGACATAGCTCCTGGTCCAAACTACCACCAGCTGATATATAAGGAACCCCGACATATCACCTGGTCCACATTACCACCAGCTGATATATAAGCAACCCATAACATATCTCCTGGTCCACACTGCCTCCAGCAGATATATAAGCAACCCGACATATCTCCTGTTCCACACTGCCTCAAGTAGATATATAAGCAACCCATAACATATCTCCTGGTCCACACTACCTCCGGCAGACATATAAGCAACCAATAACATACCTCCTGGTCGACACTACCACCAACAGTTATATACAGCCCCTGACACATCTCCTTGTCTACACTGCCTTCAGCAGACATATAAGCAACCCATAACATATCTGCTGGTCCAAACTGCCTCCAAAAGACATATAAACAACCCCTGACATATCTCAAGGGCCACACTGCCTCCAGCAGACATATAAGCACCCCATGATATATCTGCTGGTCCAAACTGCCTCCAGCAGACATATGTGCTACCCATGACATATCTCATGGGCTACACTGCCACCAGCAGACTTACAGAGAACCACCGATATATCACTTGGGCTACAATGCCAACACCAGACTTATAAGCAACCCATGACATATTTCCTGATCTGCATTGCCTTCAGCAGACATATAAACAGCCCTGACATATCTCCTGGTGTACACTGCCATTAACAGTCTTATAAGACACCCCTGACATATCTCTTGGTCCACACTGCCTTCAGCAGACTTACAAGCAACTCCAGACATATTTGCTGTTCCACACTGCCTCTAGCAGATATATAAGCAACCTCTGACATATCTCTTTACACTGCCTCCAGCAGACATATAAGCAACCCATGACATATCTGCTGGTTCACAGTTCCTCCAGCAGATATATAACACCCCCTAACATATCTTCTTGTCCACACTGCCACCAACAACTTTAAATGCAACCCCTGACATATCACCTGGGCCAAACTGCCACTAGCAGACATATAAGCAATCCTTGAAAGACATATACACAACCCATGACATCTCCTGGTCCACACTGCCACCAGCAGACATATATATGCAACCCTTGACATATCACCTGGTGCACAATGCCACCAGCAGATAAATAAGCAACCACTGACATATCTCCTGGTTTGTGATGCCTCCAGCAGACATAAAAGCAACCCCTAACATATTTCATGAACTACACTGCCACCAGCAGATGTAAAAGCAACCCCTTACACATTTTCCTGTCCGCACTGCCTCCATCAGACATATATGGAACCCATGCCATATTTGCTGGTCCGCACTGCCTCCAGCAGACATATATACAACTCCTGGCATATATCCTAGTCTACATTGCCTTCAGCAGACATATAAGCAATCCTTGACATATCGCCTTGTCCACATTGCCTCCAGCAAACATATAAGCAACCCCTGACATATCTCCTGGTCCACTAAGCAACCCAATACATATGTTCTGGTCCACATTGCCACCAGCAGACATATAAACTAAACCTGATATATATCTTAGTCCACATATCCTAGTCATAGACTTATCTCCTGGACCACACTGCCTTCAGCAGACATATAAGCAACCCATGACATACCTGCTGGTCCACTCTGCCACCAGCAGCTAAATAAGCAACCCATGACATACCTCTTGGGCCACACTCGCACCAACAGACATATAAGCAACCCCTGACATATCTCGAGGTCCACAATGCCTCAGGCAGACACATAAACAAACCATGATATACCTCCTGGTCCACAATGCCTCCATATAAGCATCCCATCGCATATCTCCTTGTCCATACTTTCTCCAGGAGACATATAACCAACACCTGACATATCTCCTGGTCCACACTTCCACCAGCAGACATACAAGGAACCTCTGACATATCTCTTGGTCCACAATGTCACCAGCAGACATATAAGCAACCAATGACATATCCCCTGGTCCACGCTGATCCAGGAGACATATAAGCAACCTATGACATATCTCCTGGTCCACACTGCCACCAACAGACATATTTCAACCCCTGATATATCACCTGATCCATTCTGACACCGGAAGACATATAAGCAGCCCTTGATGTATCTTCTGGTCCACACTGTCTCCAGCAGCCATATAAGCAAACCCCTGACATATCTCCTGGTCTATAATGCCTCCAACAGACATGTAAGCAGCCCCTGACATATTTCTACCACCAGTAGATAGACAACCACCCCATAAGATATCTCCTGGTCCACCCTGCTTCCAGCAGATATATAAGGAACCCCTGACATATCTCCTGGCGTATACTGCCACCAACAGAAATATAAAACACCTCTGACATACCTCCTGGTCCATTTGCCTCCATATAAGCAACCCCTGACATATCTTCTGGATCACACAATCTCCAACAGACATATAACCAACCCCTTGTCCACATTACCACCAGCGGACATATAAGCAACCTCTGACAAATCTTCTCGGCCACACTGCCTCCTGCAGAAGGTATAAGCAACCCCTGACATATTTTCTGGTACACACTGTCTCCAGCAGACATATAAACAACCCCGTATATATCTTCTGCTCCACACAGCCACCAGCAGCCATATAAGCAATCCCTGACATATTCCCTGGTCTATAATGCCTCCAGCATATATATAAGCAACCCATGACATATCTCAAGGTCCAGAATACCACCAGCATATATATAAAGCAACCCCTGACATATGGTCCACACCGCCTCCAGCAGACATATAAGCAACCCCTGACATATCATCTGGTCCACACTGGTCCAGCAGACATAAAAGCAAACCATATCTCCTAGACTACACTGCCTCCAGCAGCTATATAAGCAACCCTTGATATATCTCCTGGTCCACACTGCCACCAGGAGACATATAAGAAACCCGTGACATATGTATTGGCCTACACTGTCTGCAGTAGACATATAAGCAACCAAGACATTTCTCCTGGTCCACACTGCCATCAGCAGACATATAAGTAACCCTGACATATCACGTGGTACACAATGCCACCAGCAACGTATAAGCAACCCTTGACATATCTCCTGGTGTACAGTGCCACCAACAGACATTTAAGACACCCCTGACATATCTAGTGGACCACACTGCCTCTAGCACATATATAAGCAACCTCAGACATATCTCCTTGTCTACATTTCCATCTGCAGACATATAAGGAACCTGTGACATAAATCCTGGTCCACGCCACCAATAGCAGACATATAAGCAACCCATGACATATTTCGTGGTCCACACTTCCTCCACCAGACATATAAGATACCCCTGACATATCTCCTGGTTCACACTGCCACCAACAGACATACTAAGCAATCACTGACATATCACCTGGTCCGCACTGCCACCAGCAGACATATAAGCAACCATTGATATATCTTTTGGTCTGCACAGCTTCCAACAGCTGAATGAGCAACCCATGACATATCTGCTAGTCCAGGCTGCCTCTAAAAGCTATATATGCAACCCATGATATATCTCATGGTCCACACTGACTCTAAAAGCCATATAATCAACCCCTTACATATCTGCTTGTCCACACTGCCACCAACAGTCATATAAGCAACCCCTGACATATCTGCTGGTCCTCACTGCCACCATCAGCTATATAAATAACCCATGACATATCATGTGATCCACACTGCCTCCAGCAGATATATAAACAGCCCCTGATATATTTCCTGGTACAAACTGCCATCAGCAGACATATAACCAATCCCTGACATATCACCTGGTCCACATTGCCACCAGCAGCTATATATGCAACCCATGACATATCTGCTGGTCTATACCGCCTCCAGCAAACATATAAGCAACCCATGATATATTTCCTGGTCCACACTACCTCCAGCAGATATATAAGCAACCTCCGACTTATCCCATGGTCCACACTGCCTCCAGCAGCTATATAAGCAACCCCCGATATATCTCCTGCTCCACACTGCCACCAACAGACACATGAATAACCTCTGACATATTTCCTGGTCCACACTACCTCCAGCAGACATATAAGCAACCCATAACATATCTCCTGGTCCACACTGCATCCAGCAGACATATAAGCAACCAATGACATATCTCCTGGTCCACACTGCCACCAGCAGCTATATAAGCAACTCCCGACTTATATCCTGGTCCACACCGCCTCCAGCAGACATATAAGGAAACCCTAACATATCACCTGATCCACACACAGCCTCCAGCAGACATATAAGCAGCCCCTGATATATCTCCTGTTCCACACTGCCACCAACAGACATATGAATAACCTCTGACATATTTCCTGGTCTACACTACCTCCAGCAGACATATAAGCAACCCATAACATATCTCCTGGTCCACACTGCCACCAGCAGCTATATAAACAACTCCCGACTTATATCCTGGTTCACACCGCCTCCAGCAGACATATAAGGAAACCCTAACATATCACTTGATCCACACAGCCTCCAGCAGACCCAGACATATCCTCTGGCCCAAACTGTCACCAACAGAAATACAAATAACCTCTAAGATATTTCCTGGGCCACCCAGCCTCCAGCAAACATATATGTAACCCTTGACATATCACCTGGTCCACACTGCCTCCAGCAGACATTCAAGCATTTACTGACATATACCTGGTCCACATTACCTCCGTCAGACATATAAGCAACCCATGGTATATCTGCTAGTCCTCACTGCCTCTATCAGACATTAGAACAACCCCCGACATATCTCCTGGTCCTCACTGCCTACAGCAGACATATAAGCAGCCCATGGTATATCTACTGGTCCACATTCTCTTTAGCAGACATATAAGCAGCCCCTGACATATCTCCTGCTCCACACTGCCTCAGGAGACATATCCGCTTCTCTACACGACCTACAGCCAGCATACAAGGAACCCCTGACATATCTCCTGCTCCACACTGCCTCAGGAGACATACATGCTTCTCTACACGACCTACAGCCGACATACAAGGAACCCCTGACATATCTCCTGGTCCACAATGCCACCAGCAGACATATAAGCAGCCGATGACATATCTCCTAGTCCACGCTGCCTCCAGCAGACATATAAGCAGCCCTTGACATATCATCTGGTCCACACAGCCACCAGCAGACATATTAAGCAATCACTGACATATCTCCTGGTGTACACTGCCACCAACAGATATATAAACAACCCCTGATATATCTCCTGGGCCATATTGCCTTCAGCAGACATATAAGCAACCCATGACATATCTGCTGGTTCACACTGCCACCAGCAGCTATATAAGTAACCCTTACATAACCCCTGAGCCACACTCGCACCAACAGACATATAAGTAACCCCTGACATATCTCGAGGTCCACAATGTCTCCAGCAGACATATAAACAACCCATGATATATCTCCTGGTCCACACTGCCTCCATACAAGCAACCCCTCACATATCTCCTGGTCCACACTTTCTCCAGGAGACATATAACCAACTCCTGACATATCTCCTGGTCCAAACTGCCAACAGCATCTATATAAGAACCCCTGACATATCTACTGGTCCACACAACCACCAGCAGACTTATGAGCAATCCAATACATACCTCCTGAACTACAATGACACCACCAACCATATAAACAACCCCTGACAAATCTCCTGGTCCACCTTACCTCCAGTAGACATATAAGCAAATCCAAGAATATCTTCTGGTCCACACTGCCTCCAGCAGTGTGGACCTCTGACATATCTACTTGTCCACATTGCTGCTACCACCAGACATATAAGTAACCCATGACCTACTTCATGCTTCACACTGCCTCCAGCAGCTATATAAGCAACCCATGACATATTCCATGGTCCCCACAGCCTCCAACAGACACATTTCATCTTGTCTACCCTGCCACCAGCAGGCATATAATCCACCCCTGAAATATCTCCTGGTGTACTCTGCCAATAACAGACTTATAAGACACCCATGACATATCTTTTGCTCCCCACTGCGTCCAGCAGACATGTAAACAACCCATGACATATCTCCTGGTCCACACTCCCTCTACCAGATATATAAGCAACCTCAGACAATTATCCTGGTCCACACCTCCACCAGCAGACATACAAGGAACCCTGATGTATCTGCTTGTCCACACTGCCTGCATGCGATATACAAGGAACCCCTGATATATCTCCCGGTCCACAATGCCACCAGCAGACATTTAAACAACCAATGACATATTTCCTGGTCCACGCTGCTCCAAGAGACATATAAGCATCCCATGACATATCTCCTGGTCCACACTGCCACCAACAGATATATTTCAACCCCTGATATATCACCTGGTCTATTCTGACACCAGCAGACATATAAGCAGCCCTTGATGTATCTTCTGGTCCACACTGCCTCTAGAAGCCATATAAGCAATCCCTGACATATCTCCTGGTCCACACTGCCACCAGGACACATGAAACAAACCCGTGACATATGTATTGGTCTACACTGCCTGCACCAGACATAAAAGCAACCCATAACATATCTCCTGGTCCACACTGCCATCAGCAGCTATATAAGCAATCCCTGACATATCTCATGATCCACAATGCCTCCAGCAGATATACATATGCAACCCTTGACAAATCACCTTGTCGACACTGACATCAGCAGCTACATAAACAACCCCTGATATATCTGCTGGTTTATACCTCGTCCAGCAAAGATACAAGCAACCCCTGACATATCTACTGGTTCACATGGCCTCCAGCAGACATATAAGCAACCCCTGACATATCTTCTGGTCCATACTACCTCCAGCAGCCATATAAGCAAACCCCTGACATATCTCCTGGTCTATAATGCCTCCAGCAAACACACATAAGCAACCTTTGACATATTTCATGGTCCAAACAACCACCAGCAGATATATAACCAACCCATAAGATATCTCCTGGTCCACACTGCCTCCAGCATATACATAAACAACCCCTGACATATTTCCTGGTGTATACTGCCACCAACAGACATATAAAACACCTCTAACATATTTCCTGGTTCATGCTGCCTCAAGCAGACATATAAGCAGCTCATAACATATTTCCTGGTCCACACTGCCTCCATATAAGCAACCCTTGACATATCTTCTGGACCACAATATCTCCAACAGACATATACCCAACCCCTGATATATCTCCTTGTCCACATTACCATAAGCAGACATATAAGCAACCCCTGACATATCTTCTCGGATAAACTGCCTCCTGCAGAAGGTATAAGCAACCCCTGACATATTTTCTGGTACACACTGCCTCCAGGAGACATATAGACAACCCCATATATATCTTCTGCTCCACACAGCCACCAGCAGCCATATAAGCAATCCCTGACATATCCCCCGGTCTATAATGCCTCCAGTATATATATAAGCAACCCATGACATATCTCAAGGTCCAAAATACCACCAGCACATATATATAGCAACCCATGACATATCTCATGGTCCACACTGCCTCCAGCAGACATAAAAGCAAACCATGACATATCTCATGGACCACACTGCCTCTAGCAGCTATATAAGGAACCTCTGATATATTTCCTGGTCCACACTGCCATCTACCAGCTATAAGAGGAACCTCTGACATATCTCCTGGTCCACACTGCCACCACCCGACATATAAGCAGCCCTTGATATACCTCTTGGTGTATACTGCCACCAACTGACATATAAGACACATTTGACATATCTCCTGACCCATATTGCCTCCAACAGACATATATACAACCCATGACATATCTGCTGGTCCACGCTGCAACCAGCAGTTATATAAGCAACTCCTAACATATCTCCTGGTCCACACTGCCACCAGGGGACATATAACAAACCCGTAATATACGTATGGACCTAAAATGTCTGCAGCAGACATATAAGCAACCAAGACATATCTCCTAGTCCACACTGCCATCAGCAGACATATAAGTAACCCTGACATATCACGTGGTCCACACTGCCACCAGCAAAGAATAAGCAACCCTTGATATATTTCCTGGTGTACAATGTCACCAACAGACATCTAAGACACCTCTGACATATCTCCTGGACCACACTGCCTCCAGCCGGTATATAAGCAACCTCAGACATATCTCCTTGTCCACACTTCTATCTGCAGACATTTAAGGAACCTGTGACATAAATCCTGGTCCACGCCACCAATAGCAGACATACAAGCAACCCATGACATATTTCCTGGTCCACACTTCCTCCACCAGACATATAAGATACCCCTGACATATCTCCTGGTCCACACTGCCACCAACAGACATATATGCAACGCCTGACATATCACCTGGTCCACACTGCCACCAGTAGACATATAAGCAACCACTGACGTATCTTCTGGATTGCACTGCTTCCAACAGCTATATAAACAACGCATGACATATCTGCCGGTCCAGGCTGCCTTTAGAAGCTACATATGCAACCCATGATATATCTCATGGTCCACACTGACTCTAAAAGCCATATAAGCAACCCCTGACATATCTGCTCGTCTACACAGCCACCAACAGTCATAAAAGCAACCTCTGACATATCTCCTGGTCCACACTGCTACAGCAGGTATATAAGTTACCCATGACATATGTGGTCCATACTGCCTCCAGCAGATATGAAAACAACCCCAGACATATTTCATGGTTCACACTTCCTCCATCAGACATATAAGCAACCCCTAACATATCACCTGGTCCACACTGCTACCAGCAGCTATATAAGCAACCCCTGACATATCTGCTTGTCCACACCGACACAAGCAGACATATAAGCAATCCATGACATATCACCTGGTCCACACTGCCTCCAGCAGACATATAAACAACCCCTGACATATCTCCTGGTACTCACTGCATCCAGCAGACATATAAGCAACCTCTAACATATCACCTGGTCCACACTGCTACCAGCAACTATATAAGCAACTCCTGACATATCTGCTCTTTCACACCGACACAAGCAGACATAAAAGCAACCTCTAACATATCTCCTGGTCCACACTGTCTCCAGCAGACATATAAACAACCCCTGACATATCTTCTGGTCCTCACTGCCACCTGCAAACATATCTCCTGGTCCACTGCCTCCATCAGGCATATAAGCATCTCCTGACATATCTGCTGTACACACTGCCTACAGCAGATATATAAGCAACCCTTGACATATCTGCTTCTCCACACTACATCAGACATATGAGCAACCCATGACATATCTGCTGGTCCACACTGCCTCTAGATGGCATATAAACAACCCTTGACATATATCCTGGTCCACACTGCCTCCAGCAGACATATAAGCAGCCCCTGACATATCTCTTTGTCCACACTGACTCCAGTAGACATGCAACCAACCCCTGACATATCACCTGGTCCACAGTGCCACCAGCAGCTATATATGCAACCCATGACATGCTGGTCTATACCGTCTCCAGCAAACATATAAGCAACCCATGATATATTTCCAGGTCCACACTACCTCCAGCAGCTATACAAGCAACCCCCGATATATCTCCTGGTCCACACTGCCACCAACAAACACATGAATAAGCTCTGACATATTTCCTGGTCCACACTACCTCCAGCAGACAAATAAGCAACCCACAACATATCTCCTGGTCCACACTGCATCCAGCAGCTATATAAACAACTCCCGACTTATATCCTGGTCCACACCGCCTCCAGCAGACATATAAGGAAACCCTGACATATCACCTGATCCACACAGCCTCCAGCAGACCCAGACATATCCTCTGGCCCAAACTGTCACCAACAGAAATATAAATAACCTCTAAGATATTTCCTGGGCCACCCCGCCTCCAGCAAACATATACGTTACCCTTGACATATCACCTGGTCCATACTGCCTCCAGCAGACATTTAAGCATTCACTGACATATACCCTGGTCCACACTACCTCCGGCAGACATATAATATAAACAGCCCATGGTATATCTGCTAGTCCTCACTGCCTCTAGCAGACATAAGAACAACCCCTGACATATCTACTTGTCCGTACTGCCTCCAGCAGCTGTATAAGCAACCCCCGACATATCTCCAGGTACTCACTGCCTCCAGCAGACATATAAGCAACCCATGGTATATCTACTGGTCCACACTCTCTTTAGCAGACATATAAGCAGCCCCTGACATATCTCCTGCTCCACATTGCCTCAGGAGACATATCCGCTTCTCTACACGACCTACAGCCAGCATACAAGGAACCCCTGACATATCTCCTGCTCCACACTGCCTCAGGAGACATACATGCTTCTCTACACGACCTACAGCCGACATACAAGGAACCCCTGACATATCTCCTGGTCCACAATGCCACCAGCAGACATATAAGCAGCCGATGACATATCTCCTAGTCCACGCTGCCTCCAGCAGACATATAAGCAGCCCTTGACATATCATCTGGTCCACACAGCCACCAGCAGACATATTAAGCAATCACTGACATATCTCCTGGTGTACACTGCCACCAACAGATATATAAACAACCCCTGATATATCTCCTGGGCCATATTGCCTTCAGCAGACATATAAGCAACC
Source organism: Panulirus versicolor (assembly GCA_032361705.1). Lineage (NCBI taxonomy): Eukaryota > Metazoa > Arthropoda > Malacostraca > Decapoda > Palinuridae > Panulirus > Panulirus versicolor. The sequence continues at coordinate 14,833 of JAUUDZ010068362.1, forward strand.
CATGACATATCTGCTGGTTCACACTGCCACCAGCAGCTATATAAGAAACCCTTACATAACCCCTGAGTCCCACTCGCACCAACAGACATATAAGCAACCCCTGACATATCGTGAGGTCCACAATTCCTCCAGCAGACATATAAACAACCCATGATATATCTCCTGGTCCACACTGCCTTCATACAAGCAACCCCTCACATATCTCCTGGTCCACACTTTCTCCAAGAGACATGTAACCAACTCCTGACATATCTCCTGGTCCAAACTTCCACCAGCAAACATATAAGCAACCCCTGACACATCTCCTGGACCATACTGCCAACAGCATCTATATAAGCAACTCCTGGCATATCTCCTGGTCCACACAACCACTAGCAGACTCAGAAGCAATCAATATATATCTCCTGGACCCCACTGAACACCAGCAGCCATATAAATAACCCCTGACATATCTCCTGGTCCACCCTACCTACAGCAGACATATAAGCAACTCCTAGAATATCTTCTGGTCCACACTGCCTCCAGCAGTGTGGACCTCTGACATATCTACTTGTCCACATTGCTACTACCAGCAGACATATAAGTAACCCATGACCTACTTCATGGTTCACACTGCCTCCAGCAGCTATATAAGCAACCCATGACATATTCCATGGTCCCCACAGCCTCCAGCAAACACATATGCGACTCTTGACAGTTCATCTTGTCCACACTGCCTCCAGCAGACATTTAACCATTTACTGACATATACCTGGTCCACATTACCTCAGGCAGACATATGATATAAACAACCCATGGTATATCTGCTAGTCCTCACTGCCTCTAGCAGACATATTAACAACCCCTGACATATATACTGGTCCGTACTGCCTCCAGCAGCTGTATAAGCAACCCCCGACATATCTCCTGGTCCACACTGCCTCCAGCAGATATATAAGGAACCCGTGACATATCTCCTGGTGTATACTGCCACCAACAGACATAAAAACACCTCTGACATATCTTCTGGTTCATACTGCCTCAGGCAGACATGTACGCAACCCATAACATATCTCCTAGTCCACACTGCCTCCATATAAGCAACTCCTGACATATCTTCTGGACCACACTCTCTCCAACAAACATATAACCAACCCCTGATATATCTCCTGGTCCACATTGCCACCAGCAGACATATAAGCAATCCCTGACATATCTTATTGTCCACACTGCCTCCAGCAGACATATAAACAACCCCATATATATCATCTGCTCCACACGGCCACCAGCAGCCATATAAGCAACCTCTGACATATCTTATAGTCCACACCGCCTCCAGCAGACATATAAGCAACCCCTGACATATCACCTGGTCCATACAGCCTCCTGCAGACATGTAACCAATCTATGATATATTTGCTTGTCCACACTGCTTCCAGAAGACATATAAGCAACCCGTGACATATCTCTTTTTCCAGATAGACTCAAGCAACCATATAAGCAACCCTTGATATATCTCTTGGTCTACAGTGCTTCGAGCAGACATATAAGCAATCCTTGACATATCCCCTGGTGCACCCTGCCTCCAGCAGATATATAGGCAGCCCCTGATATATCACCTGGTCCACATTGCCACCACCAGACATATACGCAACCCTTGATATATCTCCTGGTGTATACTGCCACCAACAGACATATAAGACACCCTTGACACCCTGGTCTACAATGCCTCCAACAGACATTTATACAACCCATGACATATCTGCTGGTCCACACTGCAACCAGCAGCTTCATAAGCAACTCCTGACATATGTGGGCCACACTCCCACCAACAGACATATAAGACATACCTGACATATCTCCAAGTCCACACTGCCTTTAGCAGACATGTAAGCAACCCATCGTGACATATCTCCTGGTCCACACTGCCTCCATATAAGCAACACCTGACATATCTTCTGGACCACACTATCTCCACCAGAAATATAATCAACTTCTGATATATTTCCTGGTCCACATTGCCACCAGCAGACATATAAAAGAACCCTGACATATCTTCTCGTCCATCCTGCCTCCAGCAGACATATATACAACCCCATACATATGTCCTGGCCCACATTCCCTCCAGCAGACATAGAAACAACCCATGACTTACCTCCTGGACCACACTTCCTCCAGGAGACATATAAGCAACTCCTGACATATATCGTAATCCACACTCCCTCCAGTAAACATATATGAAACCCATGACATATTTCCAGGTCCAAACTGCCACCAGCAGATATATAAGCAACACTTGACATATCCTCTGATCTACTCTGCCTCCAACAAACATATGAGCAACCCATGACATATATCCTGGTCCACATTGCATCTACCAGCTATATGCGTTTAGGACACATATAAGCAGCTCCTGACATATTTCCTGGTCCACAATGTCTCCAGCAGACATAAAAGCAACCCATGACATATCTCCTGGTCCACACTGTCTCCAACAGACATATCACCAAACCATGACACATCTCCTGGTATACATTGCCTCCAGCAGATATGTAAACAAACCCTGACATATATCCTGGTATACTCCGCCTCTAACAGACATATGAGCAACCCATAACATACCTTTTAGACCACGCTGCCTCCAGCAGACATGTAAGGAACCTATGATATATCCTCTATTCCACCCTGCCACCAGCAGATATATAAGCAACCTGAGACATATCTCTGGTCCACTTTGCTACCAGCAGACATATCGACAACCACCTGACCTATCTCTTGGTCCGCACTGCCTCTTCAAGCTATATAAGTAATCCCTGACATATCTCTTGGTTCACACTGCCACCAGGAGACATATAGACAACCCGTAACTTATCTACTAATCCACACTGCCTCCAGCAGACATATAAGCATCCCAAGAAATATCTCCTGGTGTACAGTGCCACCAACAGACAATTCATATACCCCTGACATATCTCCTGGACCAGACTGCCTCTAGCAGCTATATGAGCAACCCCTAACATATCTGCTGGTCTATACCGCCTCCAGAAGACATATAAGCAACCCCTGACATACCACCTGGTCCATACAGCCTCCTGCAGACATGTAACCAATCATGCTTGTCCACACTGCCTCCAGCAGACATAAAAGCAAACCATAACATATCTCCTGGACCATACTGCCTCTAGTAGCTATATGAGCAGCCCCTGATATATCTCCTGGTCCACGCTGCGTCTACCAGCTGTAAAAGGAACCCTTGACATGTCTCCTGGTCCACACTGCTCGCAGGAGACGAATAAGCAACTCCTGACATATTTAATGGCCCACATAACCTTCAGCCTGACATGTATCAACCTTTGACATATATTCTGGTCTACACCGCCTCTAGCAGACATATAAGCAACCTTGACACATCTGCTTTTCCTCACAGACTCAAGCAGCCATATAAGCAACGCCTGACATATCACTTGGTCTACACTGCTTCGAGCAGACATATAAGCAACCCCTGACATATCTTCTGGTCCACGCTGCCACCACCCGACATATAAGGAACCCTTGACATATCTCCTAGTGTATTCTGCCACCAACAGGCATATAAGACATCCTTGACATATCTCCCGGTCTATAATGCCTCCAACAGACATATATCCAACCTATGACATATCTGCTGGTCTACACTGCAACCAGCAGCTATATAAGCAACCCCTGACATATCTCCTGGGCCATACTCCCATCAACAGACATGTAAGACACACCTGACATATCTTCTGGACCACACTATCTCCACCAGACATATAATCAACCCCTGATATATTTCCTGGTCCACATTGCCACCAGCAGACATATAAACAAACCCTGACATATCTTCTCGTCCACACTGCCTCCAGCAGACATATGAACAACCCCATACATATGTCCTGGCCCACACTGCCTCCTGCAGACATAGAAACAACCCATGACTTATCTCCAGGACCACTCTTCCTCCAGGAGACATATAAACAACTCCTGACATATATCGTAATCCACACTACCTCCGGCAAACATATATGAAACCCATGACATATTTCCAGGTCCAAACTGCCACCAGCAGACATATAAGCACACACTGCTCGCAGGAGACGAATAAGCAACTCCTGACATATCTAATGGTCCACATAACCTTCAGCCTGACATGTATCAATCTTTGATATATATTCTGGTCTACACCGCCTCTAGCAGACATAAAAGCAACCTTGACATATCTGCTTTTCCACACAGACTCAAGCAGACATATAAGCAACGCCTGTGCCTTGTTTTTACGCTCGTTCTTGGGGTCTCCATTGGCCTTGATGGGCGTAGCAATGTGGTTCGCCGGCGAGCCTAGGCACTTCCCTTTGTGTTGTGTGCACAGATGCCGTGGCCGTGGGTATAGAGGGACAGCATCTGTCCTTTGTGCACATATCTCTTGGTCTATAACGCCTCCAACAGACATATATACAAACCATGACATATCTTCTGGTCCACACTGTAACCAGCAGCTACATAAGCAACTCCTGACATATCTCCTGGGCCACACTCCCACCAACAGACATATAAAACACACCTGACATATCTCCAGGTCCACACTGCCTTTAGCAGACATGTAAGCAACCCATCATGACATATCTCCTGGTCCACAATGCCTCCATATAAGCAGCATTTGACATATCTTCTGGATCACACCATCTCCACCAGACATATAATCAACCCCTGATATATTTCCTGGTCCACATTGCCACCAGCAGACATATAAGCAAACCCTGACATATCTTCTCGTCCACACTGCCTCCAGCAGACATATGAACAACCCCATGCATATGTCCTGGCCCACACTGCCTCCAGCAGACATAGAGACAACCCATGACTTATCTCCAGGACCACTCTTCCTCCAGGAGGCATATAAACAACTCCTGACATATATCGTAATCCACACTGCCTCCGGCAAACATATATGAAACCCATGACATATTTCCAGGTCCAAACTGCCACCAGCAGACATATAAGCAAAACCTGACATATCACCTGGCTCACAATGCCACCAGCAGACATATAAGCAACCCTTGAAATGTCCTCTGGTCCACTCGGCCTCCAACAGACATATGAGCAACCCAAGACATATATCCTGGTCCACATTGCATCTACCAGCTATATGCGTCTAGGACACATATATGCAACTCCTGACATATTTCCTGGTCCACAATGTCTCCAGCAGACCTAAAAGCAACCCATGACATATCTCCTGGTCCACGTTGCCTCCAGCAAACATATAAGCAACCCATAACATACCTCTTAGACCACGCTGCCTCTAGCAGACATGTAAGGAGCCTATGATATATCCTCTATTCCACCCTTCCACCAGCAGATATATAAGCAACCTAAGACGTATCTCTGCTCCACTTTGCTGTCAGCAAACATATCAACAACCACCAGACTTATCTCTTGGTCTGCACTGCCACCAGAAGACATATAAGCAACCCAAGAAATATCTCCCGGTGTACAGTGCCACTAACAGACATTTAAGATACCCCTGACATATCTACTGGTCTATATGGCCTCCAGAAGACATATAAGCAACCCCTGATATATCACCTGGTCCATACACCCTCCTGCAGACATGTAACCAATCATGCTTGTCCACACTGCCTCCAGCAGACATAAAAGCAAACCATAACATATCTC
>JAUUDZ010068363.1:0-10106 GCA_032361705.1 Panulirus versicolor
CCTCGACCAAAACACCCTATATCTGCCACTCTATCATCTAAAACATTCAACAAACCTTCAAAATACTCACTCCATCTCCTCACATCCCCTCTACTTGGTATTACCTCCTCATTAGCCCCCTTCACCTATGTTCCCATTTGTTCTCTTGTCTTACGCACTTTATTTACCTCCGTCCAAAACATCTTTTTATCCTCCCTAAAATTTAATGATACTCTTTCACCCCAAATCTCATTTGCCCTCTTTTTCACCTCTTGTACCTTTATCTCTACCTCCTGCCTATTTCTTTTCCACATCTCCCAATCATTTGCACGATTTCCTGCAAAAATCGTATTTTTCACTAATAATCTTACTTCTGAGTGAGGATCATCCTTCATGTTGTCACAAGTCTGAGTGAGGATTATCCTTCACGTTGTCACAAGTAAGTCTGAGTGAAGATCATTCTTCACGTCTCAAGTAAGTGTGAGTGAGGATCAGTTGTCACAAGTCTGAGTGAGGATCATCCTTCACGTTGTCACAAGTAAGTCTGAGTGAAGATCATTCTTCACGTTGTCTCAAGTAAGTGTGAGTGAGGATCATCCTTCATGTTGTCACAAGTAAGTCTGAGTGAGGATCATTCTTCACGTTGTCACAAGTAAGTCTGAGTGAGGATCATTCTTCACGTTGTTACAAGTAAGTCTGAGTGAGGATCATTCTTCACGTTGTCACAAGTAAGTCTGAGTGAGGATCATTCTTCATGCTGTCACAAGTAAGTCTGAGTGAGGATCATTCTTCATGTTGTCACAAGTAAGTGTGAGTGAGGATCATCCTTCATGTTGTCACAGGTAAGTGTGAGTGAGGATCATTCTTCACGTTGTCACAAGTAAGTGTGAGTAAGGATCATCCTTCATGTTGTCACAAGTAAGTGTGAGTGAGGATCGTATTTGGTGTGGCAGAGGAGTCCACGGATGAGGATGATTGTATGACAAGGAATGCTGGAAGGAGCATTGTCCTGGTCCTAAGGAAGTTGTGGAGTGATGTTATTGCTGCCTCATAAGGAACTTCAGATGGGATTACCTGGCTGGCTGTACCAATGGGAAACAGAAGAGTGTAGCTTATATTTCAGAGTAATGCACTGGAAGGTTGGCTTTGCTGTGCCGTAGAAATGTTAGAGAGTAATTGTTAGTGTCATGATATCAAATCATATAGGTAATACGCGCAAGAAAGTTTAGCAAGCCGTATCATGGGGTAGTCCAGCTTCCTGAACTAGCTTAAGACGCAGGACCTCCCTGGCTCACTTCCACACATCTGTGGCACCCCGAGCCGTCCACCAAGCCTCACCCCCGAAATAATAAGGCATGTTGAGCAGTGTATCAGAAGTGGGCGTCTTTCTCAACAGGTTCAAAGTCATTATAGATTTCTGGAACGCGTGGTAGGGAGGGTCAATGATATGACCCGTACCAGGAAGAATGAGGGTGTATACGTTGCCACAGTCCAGACGTCTGGCGCGTTCTGACAACGTTATAGCCGACCGATGCGCATGACTTCCATCTTGGTCACCAGCCACAAGCAGCACAAGACAATCTGCAGCTTTCTTTTCTATGGGAAGAATCAGCGGATGATCCCACTGAAAAAAGTTATCTTTTCCCCATGCGTACTGGATGCCATCTCTTCCCTTATTCACATTAAAACTTTCTTTCGTAAGTTTGAATCCTTTTAGGTATGACTTCCCTCTAAATACATAACTACTGTCGATACTCAGATTGTAGGGACTTATTCCCACCACTGCCTTCACATCACGAGATAACCCAGCCGACACAATAGCAATTTCAGCTCCTTTGCTGGAGCCCACGACTCCCACCCTCCCTGGGTTTCCTTTTGGTGCATTTTGTAATAGTTGAGGGCTTCAAGAAAATAGTCCATATGGAGAGTTGTGACGCAATCTGGTAAATGCTTAAAACCAAAATAAGATAACCACAATGAGGCATATCCCTTGGAGGCCAACATGGATGCACGGTTCTCACTCCTTCCCGCCTGACTACCAAACATATTCAGGACGAGAGGGTGTGGTCCTTGGCCCGGGGGAAGGAAGAGAGTGCCGTAGATGTTGCCATATTCCACCTCATACCTGGTGACGCCGGGACCCATAAAGTCGCGGGTGAAGTGGACGCTGGCCAAGGTCTCGGGGCGCGAGCCGCTGTACAGTTCCTTCTCCGTCAGATGACCCCTCAACACACGCACCTGATACTGCACAGCACATTATAACATAGTGAAACTCTTGCACGTTCATTACCTGAGTAATAATGTAATGTGCACTGTAGTGTTAATAGCATAATCAAAATGTAGAAAAGTATTCTTTCTCTATTCATGAAAACACGTTTCTGCATTTAAAATCATGGTAACTATGATAATCGTAAGTTTACGAATTCATGCTATTTTGACGTTAACATTGTATTCAGAGAGACTGTTGCCTTTTGTCTTTCAGAAATATCAAAGTGTGGTAGACATGCTCAACCTACTGTGAAGGGTTCCTCAACTCGACGTTTATAGAGACGTGGCCACTTTAACTTAACGTCTTGCTGGCAGGCAGGTGCTGGGGCCAAAGTGGACACCAGCCCCTGGGGAAACACGCCTTGATACCTTCCCCCCTGAGATCTATGCCTCCACACATCCACCGACCCTGAGGCGTCCGCCTGGTAGTGGGCGTGAGAGGAGAACTCGACGCCTTTTTCATCCATGAGAGTCGTCCAGAGGGTGACGGCCTCTCTGGCGCCTAGACCTTCTACCTGCACGTGTCCGGCCACGTCCATGTGGGCTGCCAAGGTGTTTGGTCTCTTAGTACATTTGGACTGTGGAAATGTGATGTATTAATGCGTTTTAACTGAACCAACGGACAAATGCCACGGTGAAGAATACTAGGGAAATATTTAAATGAAATGTAGTAGATACACTCCTCTCTGATCAGTTTTCCTTGTGACACCTTACTTTTTGTATTCATAATTTGTCCGTGGAAGGAACACACTCAAGATATGTTACATCACTCACAACCCCGTCCTGATGACACTTTTCTGTCGCCATACATGACCCTACTTTTATAAATTTCGTAGCAGAACTTTACACTGATTTCGCCATTTCATCTGAGCTTTATTTGACCGTCATGGCGGTAGGATGCGTGGGAAATAATAAACATGCTCCAAATACGTTTTAGTGTACGTCCAGATAAGGACACGTTTGTGTCAGGAAAAAGAAATCCGACCGCTGGGTAAATGTGTAAGAAATCTCTGAAATCTAAAGCGCTCATCCGTAATAACCCAAGAAGAAAGTGTTTCTATCTGCGTACTGACAACGAAGCCAGGAGATACAAGACGTGTAATCGTAGAAAGTGATGTCGTCATTAAGGTAAAAAAATTGTTTACAGGAGTTGGTATGCAGACAGATAAATAATGGGGTGGGGGGTAATCTACTTTAGGTCCTTAAGACTGTATTTTTTGTGTCACGTTGAGGAACATTAGTGAGAGATAAGTATTGATTACCTTTCCTTGGAGCTTGTGAAACCACTTCAGGAGTCTAGGTATTGAAGCCTAAGCGAAGGCATGTCATGAATAATGGAATAGATATTTCGACAGAATATGGAGCTCTCGCTAATACAGTGCCTTCAATATTTCATCAGCGAAGATTTACAAAACCGTGAGGATTTTTTTTCTTTTATCAAAATGAATTTCCGGCAAGCAGGCAATTGGCCTAATGATACTATGTGCATTAAAAGTGGTAGTTCACAATGCTGTCTTAAGTTTGGTCTATTGAGGATTTTGGTTTCTTCTGCAGAGGTGACTAATCCTAACCATTCATAATTATTTGGATAACTCCAGTGATAGTATTATCGTATCTAGAGGTGTTCATTATAATACTGTCAAATGAGCAAAGTATATGGTGTCATGTATTCGTGGGCTTCGATTGACGAAGGGCATTACTTAGGGCACTGAAGATGGTTGGTGGGGAGTTTGAGAAAGTACACCACCCTGCGGAATGCCAAGTTTAAAGTCTTTGATTTCATGTCTTTGTCCTTGAAACAGAGTCCACCCTGTCATATCTATCTTAGATGGTATTTTCATCGTTAACGCCCGCTCCTTTTGTGCATGCAGTCATCTAGATTGAGTGACATTTTGCTGCCTAGTTCTGTGTAAAACACGACTGAGCTCGTCATAGATGATGGTCCAAAAGTGTCAGGTTGATAGGGTTTGGGTACTAGTATGTTTAGGCCACACAACTAGGAGGTAAGTAGAACTAGCTCGTGTTAAATAGTACAAAAAGAGGATTGCTGGGTACTTTGCTGTATATTCTATGTGATAACATTTTTCCCTGAGGACGTAGCTTTGTCTTTAATCAGGAGGGCGTCGAATTCGGACTGAGCGAACAGGTTATTGCAATCATCATGCTATTTGTTCATCTTGAAGTGCATTAGCGTGTCACTATGTACGTGTCTGAGATATAGCGTAGCCTGTTCAGTAGCAGGTTGTTGGCCAACTCGTTGTGAAGGGTCCGGGTGAGAGACTTGGCTGGTGTTCCATCCCCTGATTTTGTTAATAGCTCACCACTCTCTACTGATAGAAGAATGTGTGTTCAGTCTGCTAACAAATGTTTCCCAGTCAAAATGTCGAAGTTGAGTCATGCTCTGCCAAACAGTAGCAAAGGTAGACTAGACCAGGTCCAATATTTCTTATGCACGTGACTGTCTACAAGCTGATCCAGTTCATTAAGGAGAAACTTCGGTTTTTTCTTAATTGGTAGGCATGACATATATTCCAGTTAGTCTGGGATGTGTTACTTGGTTCCTAATCCGTGTAGGTGGTTCTGAGAAGTGTTCAGTAGTGTTGAGTCAGTCGTTATGAAACCTCTATGGTGGTAGAGGTGGCACCAGCTGCTCATGTGAGAGAAGGAATTTGATAAAAGCCGTTTTCGTTTGATCTTCCTAATTGTAGGATTAGTTTCATATCTGTGGCTGTGGTTGAAGGCGAGACTGTCCACGATGTAAAAGGCTAATGTTAGTGTCAACAAAGTAGTTACGGTACCAGGGGGAGTGCCACTGTTCATTTAGTACTTACTTTGCAAGGAGGAGTGCCACTGTCTGCTGAGTACTGAATAAAACCAGTGTTTAAAGGATGTACCAAGATGAGAGAATTACTGGCTTTCAGACAACTAACCATGCTGGGGATAGTACCAGTGTTTTGTGTACTTACCATGCTGGGAATAGTACCACTGGGGATAGTACCAGTGTTTTGTGTACTTACCATGCTAGGGATGATACTACTTTTGTGTACTTACCTTACTGGGGATAGTAACAATGTTTTGTGTGTTTACCATGCTGGGGATAGTAAGAATGCTTTTATGTACTTGCCATGCTGGGGATGGTACAACTTTTGTGTACTTACCATGCTGGGGATAGTACCGGTGTTTTGTATACTTACCATGCTGGGGATAGTAACAATGTTTTGTGTACCTACCATACAGGGGATAGTATCGATGCTTTGTGTACTTAACATGCGGGGGATAGTAACTGCTTTTTGTACTTACCATTCTGGGGATAGTACCAGTGTTTTCTGTACTTACCATGCTTTGGATAGTGACAGTTTTGTGTACTTACCATATCGTGGATAGTACCAGTGTTTTGTGCACTTACCATGCTGGGGATAGTAACACTTGTGTACTTACCATGCTGGGATAGTACCAGTGTTTTGTGTACTTACCATGCTGGGGATAGTACCAGTGTTTTGTGTACTTACCATAACGTGGATAGTACCAGTGTTGTGTACTTACCATAACGAGGATAGTACCAGTGTTTTGTGAACTTACCATAACGTGAATAGTACCAGTGTTTTGTGTACTTACCATAACGTGGATAGTAACAGTGTTTTGTTTACTTACCATAACGTGGATAGTACCAGTGTTTTGTATATTACCATGCTGGGGATAGTACCAGTGTTTTGTGTACTTATCGTGCTGGATACAGTACCAGTGTTTTGTGTACCTACCATACCGTGTATAGTACCAGTGTTTTGTGTACTTACCATGCTGGGGAGAGTACCAGTGTTTTGTGTACTTACCATGCTGGGGATAGTAACACTTGTGTACTTACATGCTGGGGAGAGTACTAGTGTTTTGTGTGCTTACCATGCTGGGGATAGTAACAATGTTTAGTGTACTTACCATTCTAGGGATAGTTTCAGTTTAGAGTAATTTCCATGATGTGGATAGTACCACTGTTTAGAGTACTTACGAAGAAGGGCATAGTACCAGAGCAAGTACGTACAATCTCAGGATAGCATCATGGCACCAGTGTGTACAGTACTTCTTCTTTAGAATGTTTACCGCGCTGGATAGTTCATGAAATATCAAGCGTTTGCTAAGAAGTAGTTACTGAGCTAAGGTAACGTGAGATAGTATTCTCAGAGTATTGGTGGTCATGTTGGCCCTTTACACCTACTGGTGTACTATCTTGCGCTGGACAGTATCACTCCTCACTGCACCTACCATGGTATGGGTAATACCAGACACTGTCCAGGGAATATTTATGGTTCTGGGGACACTTCCAGATATTATCCAGAATATTTACTGTGATGGGGTAGTATCACTGTCCACAGACTACTTACTGTACTGGGCGAACTACCAGTGTGCTTACCTATGTTCAGGATAATACAGAACACTGTCCCCATAGTAGACACTGTCCATTATCGAATGTGCAGTGTTATAACTGTGGTGTTGGTAATGCTACACACCATCCAGGATGTATTTACGTCGGTCTGGGGTGTTCCGGTCACTTACCATGCTGGGGAGTGACAGTAACATTAACAATGTTGTTGCTGCTGCTGCTCAATGGCCGTCCATTGGTGAGGTAGATCAGTGGCCCATAAGGTAAGGCGCGGCCGCCTATTCCCTGGCCGTTCACACCCGTGACGCCCATAAACTGGCCGCCCAGCCGCCGGTACATTGCGGTGCGCACTAGACGGCGACAGAGGCAGGTTGAGGAGCGGAGCAGCGCCAACTGGGCCATGACTTGTATTAGTTACGTGGACGACTTTAACACAATCCCTAGGCTCGCGTCGCCTGCTTCTTATAAGTCTCTAGCTTACCGCTACTTACCCTCCTGAAAGCCAAGCAGATAACCGACACCAACTGCATGCTGGATACTAATCACTGATATCATAGATTAATTGTGATGAACAAAGTTGTGAATATCTGTGTTTCTGTCATTAAGTCATCCCATGATTTTCTTTAATCATTCGTAGACTTTTAACACTTTCCGTGCATACGACATGTTGATGGACCAAGGGGTTAACCTCAGTGTCAAATAGAATCCAAAACGTGTTGTGTGTGTCGTTATCTTTTTGTTTCAACATTTGTGATAATAATTATAACTGGATTACTGACAGAGTGACAAGTGTAATGAAAGTTACGTCATCGAAGCAAATGCGTAAATGGGTTTATACATTGTGATATTTTGTCTCAAATTATCTGTATGTTACAACAAGAAAATACAAAATGTTATATTCAGGCTTCTTTACAGTGCCCTCATTGTAATTCATGCAGTTATTGCATTATTAGTACAAGTTTCCTAAAATTTCTAAGATCTAAGTACCGGTAATGTATGTACATCAGATATACGACGGTTGAAGTAATTGTATTAGCATTATCTGAAGATCATATGAGAGCATGTATACATCAAGTGACATGGGCGTAGACCAATACGAGCAGGTATACCTCATCTATAGAGCTCAGAGCTGGTAGGTTTATCAAATCTGGATAATACAGTGGCGCCATTTCTACCGCAGATACATAGCCTAGCCAAAGCTGTTTCTACCAAGTAGTGCCAGCCTGGTCGCGATGGTTTCCAAGGATATTAGAAAAAAAGGATCTTATTCACTTGTTTCTGTGACTTTCGTTGATGTAACTTACGGTAACGATGTACCTTCAGTGCGTCAGATGATACAGGCAGTTGAACGTTAATTGGAAGTGCAAGAGAAAGAGGTAGAGACTGTGGATACTATGTGACCTGTTGCTGCTTCCAGTTTTGATGGAGAGGCAATGTACCACCTCTTAGGTGACGTTGGCTACTCGGCGAAGTTCATGGACGGGGATTCGTACTCTTATCACTAAGTAACGTCTGTAAAAGATTACTTCTGCTAACAATGGAACTTTCATATTTCTTCGTTTGAAAATTAAATCTTGGGATACTTGTTCTTTGTCCCAATTTCTTTTCATTTTGTCATTTCTGATTCGATGGATGTCAATAATTTCACTGAATCATGTTGACTTCTGGTTGATATGTACTACTGTACTTCAAACGATATGAATTATATCAATTTCCCCAAGCATTACCCAGCTACACCTTGTTTATATCTATAAACATTATGCCGTCTGATAGGGGAAAGCTCTCACTCTCCACATCTTGGAAAGCCCCGTGAGTTGCCACCTTTATCAATGAAACAGTATAGTAAGCCCGTCTTGAACTTTGCAGACTGTCACCTGACACCTATAAAGTGTATAAGTTTCCTGTCAATAAAGTTGTTCCTTAACTTTGCATGAGTGTAAGAAAGTAAACTCTAGATTGATATGGTAAAACTGAAAGTGGATGGAGAGAGATGGGTGATCACTGGTGCCTATGCACCTGGTCATAAGAAAGATCACGAGAGGCAAATGTTTTGGGAGCAGATGAGTGAGTGTGTTAGCAGCTTCGATGCACGAGACCGGGTTATAGTGATTTGTGATTTGAATGCAAAGATGAGTAATGTAGCTGTTAAAGAAATAATTGGCCTATATGGAGTGTTTTGTGTTGTAAATGGAAATGGTAAAGAGCTTATGGGTTTATGTGATGAAAAAGGGCTGGTGCTTGGGAATACCTGCTTTAAAAAGAGATATACATAAGTATACGTCTGTGAGTAAGAGAGATGGCCAGAAGCCGTTATCGAATTACCTGTTAATTGATAGGCGTGCAAAAGAGAGACTTTTGGATGCTAATGTGCTGAGAGGGGCAGCTGGAGGGATGTCTGATCACTATCTTGTGGAGGCGAAGGTGAAGATTTGTAAAGGTTTTCAGAAAAGAAGAGAGAACGTTGAGGAGAAGATAGTGGTGAGAGTAAGTGAACTTGGAAAGGAGACTTGTGTGAGGAAGTACCAGGAGACATGAGTGCAGAATGGAAAAAGGTGAGAGCAAATGATGTGAGGGAAGTGGGGGAGGAATGGGATGTATTTTGGGAAGCAGTGATGGCTTGCACAAAAGATGCATGTGGCATGAGAAAGGTGGGAGGTGAGCAGATTAGAAAAAAAAAGGGTAGTGAGAGGTGGGATGAAGAAGCTCATTACTGAAGGAGGAGAGAGAGGCATTTGAAAGATTTTTGCAGGGAAGTAGTGGAAATGACTGGGAGATGTGTAAAAGAAATGTGCAAGAGGTGAAAAAGAGGGCAAATTAGTTGGGGTGAGAGAGTATCATTTAATTTTAGGGAGAATAAAAACATGTTTTGGATGGTAAATAATGTGAGTAAGATGAGAGAACAAATGGAAACATTGGTTAAGGGGGAAAATGGGGAGGTAATAACAAGTAGTGATGAAGTGAGAAGGACATGAAGTGAGTATTTTGAAAGTTTGTTCAATGTGTTTGATGATAGAGCGGCAGATATAGGGTATTTGGTTGGGATAGTGTGCAAAGTGAGAGAGATCAGGGAGAATGGTTCGGTAAACAGAGAAGAGGTAATGAAAGTTTTGCAGAGATGAAAGCCAGCAAGGCAACAGGTTTGGATAGTATTGCAGTGAAATTGATTAAAAGTGGGGTGACTGTGTTGTTGGTTGGTTGGTAAGAATATTCAATGTATGTATGGATCATGGTGAAGTGCTGAGGATTGGCAGAATGCATGCACAGTGCCTTTGAACAAAGGCAAAGGGGATAAAGGTGAGTGTTCAAATTACAGACGCATAAGTTTCCTGAGTATTCCTGGGAAATTATATGGGAGGGAATTGATTGAGAGGGTAAAGGCATGAACAGAGCACCAGACTGGGGAAGATCAGTGTGGTTTCAGAAGTGGTAGAGGATGTTTGGATCAGGTGTTTGCTTTGAAGAATGTATGTGAGAAATACTTAGA
>JAUUDZ010068373.1:0-10106 GCA_032361705.1 Panulirus versicolor
ATATGTGCGTGTGTGGACGTGTATGTATATACATGTGTATGTGGGTGGGTTGGGCCATTCTTTCATCTGTTCCCTTGTGTTACCTCGCTAACGCAGGAGACAGCAACAAAGTATAATAAAAAATGAAATATAAATATATATATATACAGTAACAGGGTGGTGCCAGGTGCATATCAAGAAATGGCATCATTCGATCACTTCCACTCTCCATTTGACTTATATAATACACCAAAACCAGAGCCTCCTATCATCAACTTGGCCCAACAAACCTTTCCATGGTTTCACAGAACTGTTTCATGTGCCCTACTTTAGCTCACTGACATCACATCATCCTCTATGAACCACATCATTTTGCTCTATTCCTTGCACACCTCTCTTCCTCCTAAATGTTGAGGCTGAGCCTTCAAAGTATCTTTCACTCAATCCTTCCACCTTCTCTTTGGTTCCTCCCTTACCTTGTTCTCTCCACTTCTTACCTGCACACTCTCTTAGCCATCCTTTCCTTCTTAATCCTCTTTATATGACCAAAATCTTTCAGTACACCCTCTCATCTTACTCATACATAAATACTTCTTTTACTACTACACCTTTGTTACCCTAAAATTTGGAGGATATCTGGGAGTGAACATGGCAGTAAATGAAACCATGGATGCAGAGGTGAGTCATAGGAGAGATGAGTAGTGAAGGTTCTAGGAGCATTGGGGAAATGTGTGCAAAGAAAGTTCGTTATCTGGGAAGGCAAAAATGGATATGTATGAAGGTATGTTAGTCCCAGCAGTGTTGTATGTATGTGAGGCATGGGCTATAGATGAGGGTGTGAAGAAGAGGTGTGGTAATTAAATGATTGTGATTAAGAGAGCTGAAGAGGGTGTGCTGAAATGGATTAGACATATGGAGAGGATAAGTGAGGAGAGGTTGACATAGAGGATATATCAGTCTGAAGTGAAAGGGCCAAGGAGAAGGGGAAGAACCAAATTGAAGATGGAAGGATGGACTGAAAATTATTTTGAATGATAGGGGCCTGAATATGCAGGAGGGTAAAAAGAATCCAGGGGAAAGAGTGAATTTGAATGATGTGGTATACAGTGGACAACCAAGACAAATGAAGTGGGCAGGGTAAACCATGGAAAGGCCTGTGGGGCCTGGTTGTAGATAGGGGACTGTGGTTTCAGTGCATTACACATGACAGTTTGGGAGTGGTTGAGAGCAAATGCAATCTCCCTTTTTCTGTTCCTGGTGCTATCTCGCTAATGAGGGAAATGGTAATCAACTATGAAAAGAATTATATATATTTATATTTTGATAGATAGGTATAGATATAATAAACATAAACATCTAATATTATGCAGACAAAAAAGAGCATCTTGGGGAAAATTCTTAGAATTCCATTATCAGGCCAAATGCTTAGAGTTGAACAGAAATGAAGAATTACAAGATGAACAATCAGGAATGATAGTTTAATTATTCAACCATCACTTAAGTATTAGAAACAGCTTAATCATAAGAATAGTTAGAACATTTGGCATATCAATCAAACTTCTGTTATCTATAATTCAAGACAAAGAAATGTTCAAACCAGTGTATGTTTTTCAATTTTGGTTTGCAACTCTCGAATGTCTGAGATAAAATTTTTAAAATTTTAGAAATACGTTAAAGTATTTCAAATCTTGCTGCACTGCACCACAGCAATTAGTGTACTTTTTTTTGTGTGTGTGTAGTGCTGGTGATTTTTTTTATCATCTACAATATGCTTTCAGGCAGTGTTGTGTGCTGGTTTTGCACATTTGTGTATTTTGTGCTTCCCTGATTACTATTGTGGACACTGGTCCTTTTCATGCATCAACAGCATTTGCCTGACAGCTCCTTTCAGCGATCTACATCTTGCATAGATTGCAGGAGGAACATTTTGGGCCTCAAAAATATGGCATTGAGCAAAAGACAGACTAAAGGCAAGTCCAAGGCACACTTATGAAGGATTGCACCATCAGCATGTCAACTATTTATGACATCACCAAGTAGCAGAAGACTGAGGCATTTAGAAATGCTTATTTGCACTTGTAAAATTTTTACAAATAGGTAAAATATTATGAAATGTGCATGCAGCAGAAAATGCGCCAAAATTTTAGTGAGGGTTGGTGGGTGGAGTATGTGTGTGTCCTGATTGGAGAGCACAACATTCCCACCAGCTGGTCAGTCTTGCAGTTGCCACTGTTGTATGTGGATCTGTGCTAGTTCTGCAATTCTAGTATACATGCTAATGTTATTTTTCTTCTGTTCTTGTGTTTGTAAATATGGCATCCAAACATCCAACAACACTTCCACCCTAGAACCAGCAGTTAAATGGAAGAGGACCTTTCTGACCATAGAAATGAAGCTAGAAATCTTATGATGCACTGATGCTGATGAGGGAGCATAAGCACAATAGAAAGTGCATCAAAATTTCAGTTAGGGTTGGTGGGTGGAGTAAGCATGAGTCTTGGGTGGAATGCATCACATTCCCACAAGTAAGGCAGTCTCTCAGTTGTGTGCAGATCTTCGCTACTTGAGCGATTTGGGTATACTTGCTAATGTGATTTCCCTACAATCCATTGTGTGTGTGTTTCTTGATATGGCATCCAAGCATCCAACATCATCATCTTACCCAGAACCAGCATTTGAATGGAAGAGACCCTCACTGACCTTGGAAACAAAGCTAGAAATCTTATAACAAGCTGTTGCTAGTGTGGGAACATCAGTACTTGGACATGCTTACAACCTAGGTGAATGTACAATCTGCAACACAGAGGAGAGTGCAAAAAAAATTCAAAGCGCTGTGGTCTGCTTTACTCCGCTGTCTGGCAACATAACTACAGGGGTTAGAAATCCATAAGAAAATAGAGAGAATCCTCTCATTATACATAGAGCATGAGATGAAGAAAAGCAGCCATAAGAACCTTCACCTCAGGTCTAAATCTCTGAAGAATTATAAGCATTTATGTAAAGAAGACAATGTAGCTGAGCTAATCATTTCAGGCAAATAAAGGATGGCTCGATAAGTTGATTTGACATTAGAATCCACCACTACTGACCATGAGGCTGCTGCACATATCCCATTTTTCTCTATGTTTATTAGTTCGCTACATGTGATTTCTCATCATGCGAGGTTTTTGCTGAACATAAATCCCACATAAAGCAAAGGATGGGCAATTTGTGAATTATTTATTATATTAATAACTTGATAATGATTTTTCAATCCAAAACAGCTGGTTCCCCAAACATATCAAATATCAGAGGTTATACTGTATATCAATACTTGGTTAGAAAATATAATACTGTATCAAATTTATTTTGCAAAAAATGTAGTGATGAATATGGTGACATCAAAAACAAAAGAAAAAATAAAAGAGCTGATAAAGTGTGCAAGTTTTCTTCCAACTAAAAAACACTATAGTTCATATGTAATCATGTGAATACTATGCTTTGGTAATGCATATAATGCCTCAATTGTTTTCAGCTCCAAATCCGTGGTGTAAATGGCTAGAATTTTGAAATCTACAAATATATATTGTTTCTACATAAGCTCATACTACTGAATGGTAGAGTAAAATAGATAACTGAGTGCCTGGTTCATATGATTTGAATGGCTCATGTGATACATATGATTTGAATGGCTCATGTGATATATACAAGCCCAGAGTTGTCAAGAAGGGTCAAGAATCCAATCTAAATGTAAACCACTTTTGCAATACTTTATTGGTATCAAATACTATGTAACAAAATTTGTGGGTATGATTCTTTCATTGATTTATATTATTTGTCTATTAAAGTACATTTTTTTTTTATTAGCTGAGATGGCATGGGCAGCTGAGACCCTAACAAGGCCATCCCATTAACGCTACATATAATATATATTATTTATATTTATTTATTGTACTTAGTCGCTGTCTCCCGCATTAGCGAGGTACTGCAAGGAAACAGACAAAAGAATGGCCCAACCCACCCACATACACATGTATATACATAAGTGCCCACACATGCACATATACATACCTATACATTTTAACGTATACATACATATACATACACAGACATATATGTATATACACAGATACATGTTCATACTTGCTGCCTTCATCCATTCCCGTCTTTTCCTAGCGCTACCTCATGCGCGTGCATGGGGAAGGGGGTGCTGTTTCCACATCCATAAAACTTTCCATGGTTTATGCCAGATGCTTCACATGCCCGGTTCAATCCATTGACAGCACATCGACCTCGGTATACCACATCATTCCAATTCACTCTATTCCTTGCACGCCTTTCACCCTCCTGTATGTTCAGGCCCTGATTGCTCAAAATCTTTGTCACTCCATCCTTCCACCTCCAATTTGGTCTCCCACTTCTCGTTCCCTCCACCTCTGACACATACATATCCTCTTTGTCAATCTTTCCTCACTATGAGCTCTTTCTGCTTCTTCACTCATTCTCTCCTTTGACACACTCATCCAAACTCAGTCACCAATTTCTGCAGTTTCTCACTCAAATCCAGTGCTGTATCACCAGTAAACAACTGACTCACTTCCCAGGCCCTCTCATCCCCCACAGACCACATACTTGCCCCTCTCTCCAGGACTCTCACATTTATTTTCCTTACCAGTCCATCCATAAACAGACAGCAACCATGAAGATGTCACACACTCCTGACACAGACCAATCTTCCCTTGGGACCATTCGTTCTCCTCTCTTCCTACTGGCTCACAAGCCTTATGCCCTTTGTAAAAAACTTCTCTGTTTCTAGTAGCTTTCTTCCTCTTAATCATATAAAATATACATGCATATCCGGGGAGGAGGTTTGTATATCTTGGTAAATACATGCTGGACTCTGCCTCCTTGGAGGGGGTGTTGGGATCCTGCCTGTAAAGCCTCAATACATCTTTCCCAACATAACTTTAGTTTACATAAAGGCCTTTATGACGTATGACCACCTGTGGACATGGCTACACCTCTCTATCACCCTTTTATTACTTATTTGATTAAACCACCTTACACCACATATTGTCCTTAAACATTTCATTTCCAACACATCCACCCTCTTCTGCACATCATCTATAGTCCATGCCTCGCATCCATTTAACATTATTGAAACTATCATACCTTCTAACATACCCATTTTTGCCTTCCCAGATAATAACCTTTCATTCCACTAATTTTTCAATGCTCCTGGTACTTTTGCGCCCTTACCCCACCCTCTGATTCTCTTCCACTTCCATTATCCATTTGCCACCATGTCCATTCTCAGATATCTAAAACAGCTTCCTCTAATTTCTCTTCCATTCAAACTCCCACCCCATCTAACCAGTCCCTATACCTTGCCAAACCTAATTAATATCTTTGCTTTTATGCATGTTAAATCTCAGCCTCCTCTTTTCACACTCTCTTCCAAAGTTGTCTTCAACTTCTGCAGTTTCTCACTCAAATCTGCCATCCCCTGTTTAATGCTTTTTTCATGCCTTCACCCTCTCAATCACAAATCTCCCACACAACTTACCAGTTACATGCAGCAGGCATACCTCTGTGGTCTGAACAATCACCTTTATTTCCCTTGCCTTTATACAATGGCATTATACATGCATTCTACCAATCCTCAAGTACCTCTCCATGATCCATACACACAGTGAAAATCCTAACTACCCAGTCAACAACACAGTCACCCCCTTTCTCAGGAAATTCAACTGCAATACCATCGACTCTAGCATTCTTGCCACCTTTCATTTTATGCAAGGCTTTCACCACCACCTTCTTTCTTCCCTAAATCACTCTCCTTGACTTTTTCACTTCACAAACCATCCTAACCCACTCTACATCTGCCACCGTTATGTAACACATTCAACAGTCCCTTAAAATACTCGCTTCATCTTCTCACTTTATCGCTACTTGTTACCACTTCACAAATTACCCCTTCACATTTGTTCCATTTGTTCTCGTTTTTTGCACACTATTATCCTCCTTCCTAAACATCTTATTCTTCCTGAGGTTTACTGATACTTGTTCACCCAACTCTCATTTTACCTTTCTAAACTCCTGCATCTTCCTCTTTATCTCCTCCCACTTTCACTTAAACATCTACCAGTAATCTGCACTCCCCCTCTGCAAGTATCACCTATATTCCTCTTTTCTTTTTCTAGCAACTCTCCTTCGTCATCCCACCATCCACTATCCTTTCTAATCTGCCCATCTCCCCACCTTACACATGCCACATGCATCTATTGCACGTCATGGCTGCTTCCCTAAATACCTCCCATTCTTCACCCACTTTCTAGCTTTGCTTACTTTCACCTTTTGCCATTCTAAATTCGGTCCTCCTGATATTTCTTTGCACTAGTCTCTTTTCCAAGCTCTTTTACTCTCATTATTCTTTTTGCCCATAATGCTTCCTCTTTTCCAAAAACCTCAACAAATGTTCACCTTATCCTCCACAAGGTGATGAACATCCCACCTGCTGCTTCTCTCAACACATCCACATGCAAAGCCTTTCCTTTGCACACCAGTCATGCACATGGACAATTTTTCATATACAAGTATACTTGCATACATCCCTTTTTGAACTAGGCATTCTCAGTCACTGGTTCTTCTTCTACACACAACTCAACAAGCTGTTCACCATTTCCATTCATAATACTGAACACCTCATGCCCCCCAGTTCAACGGTTCAAGCACCCTTTCTTCTGGTGAATGGCTTCCAGGGTCACGGTGCTTTAAACAGAAAAGAAAACTCTTTCCCGGTCAACTGCCGGATTTCCATTCATAATACTGAACACCCCATGCCCCCAGTTATACCCTCAACTGCCACATTACTCACCTTCACATTTCAATCACACATCACTAATACCTGAATCTCGTGCATCAAAATTGCTGACACACTCACTAAGCTGCTCCCAAAATACTTGTCTCTTGATCTTTCCTTTCATGACCAGGTGCAACAGCAATCCACTTTCATCTTTATCCACATTATTCTAGAGCTCACTTCCTTGCACTCTGTCACACACTCCCACAACTGTTTCAGCAATAATGATACCGTTTCCTTAACTCTTGCCCTTTCATCAACCCACTGACTTTACTCCAGACACATTCTCAAACTATTCTTCTCATTCACCCCTGAGCTTTGTTTCACTCAGAGCCAGAACATCCAGGTTTCATTCTTCAATATACTGCCTATCTCTCCTTTCTTCTTTTGGTTACATCCACAATAAAGACACCACAGCTTGAGATTTTCAGAAGAATGAACACTTCCTGCTTGGCTCCTTCGGTTCCATCATTTAGAAATTGACGCACAAGTAGTGGGAGGGTTTTCCAGCCCCCCCCACACACACACACACGCACACATTCCCTATAGCCACCTTCTACAACACACAGGTACTACGGAGGTAGAATTCTTTCTCCTTTTCATTCTGAATTTGGGGGGAAAATGTACTTTGATTGATGCACACCTTCCATAGCCCTTCTCCACCACTTCCCTTGATATCTGTGCATTAACTTTAGCATTATGGCATAGACATATACAGTATTTCACTTATTTTCATACACTTGCATTCATTTTTTCAAAATGGAAAAAATTGAAGTTTTGTTAATACTGTGATCAACTTTCAGCAAGACTCCCATTTTTGAGGTAAACTGTACAGCTCTTTTTCTGGATAATCATCATTATGAGGAGAAACTAAATGATAGTTGTTTTAGGATATCTGTCTGGGGAATAATTGAGTGGTGGTGTAGGTTTGGATTCTCTGTTTAACTGGGTCACATATAAATGGAAGTTTTCTGCATATTAAATGAAACCACAAATGCAGGACTACAATTTTTTAATTCTTGGAGAGATCTTTTCTGTCATCTTTCATACCTGTTAGCCGCCATCTGCCTTAGTGAGGTAGCATCTAGAACAGAAAACTGAGCCTTACAGGAAAATCCAAACTTGGCTGTTTCCTCTGTTCCTTTTGGAAAAAATAATACAGGAGGGGAATATTTCTAAGCTCCCACTCCCATCCCTCTTAATTGCCTTCAACACACACAGGGAATACATATGTAGTAGTCTTTCTCTCCTGTCCCTTGAAATATTCAGGGAATTATAAATGCTAAAGGTTTTTCAGGGTATACTGTAAGTAACATGGCAAATACGATTAATTTTATTGTATTTACTAGTGTATTATCTTATAAATATGCAAAGGCTAATTCATACACATATCACAGTCATTTTGCTTCAAAAAAACATTAATGAAAACATTCTCATTTATTCCACTAGGATTCTCTCTCAATCTATTACTGCCTTGGTGTAACAAATGTTTATTTGTATCAAAATAAATTACAGTACAAGTTAAACGATTCTACTTATTTTCATAAAACTGAAAGTATTCATTGGACAAGATGAGTACATGATCATGAGAGTCAAACAACCTACAGAATGATCCCCATGTTACACAGCATGCATCATGATTCAAAGTCTGTTGAGTTGACCACAAAATTTCTGGGGTACAATAGTTAAGGCATAAATGAGGTCATACTCAACTGATAATGACCACATTTCAAGTAAAGTCCTTGAATTAAAGCTCTTGCTAACTTGTTTAACTCCCTTGCCCACATTTGTGTACATAATGGACAGAATGCTGAACATGAAACATCCTACCAAAAGTGACCCAACTACCACTAATAATTATCACAAATTACATTTCAAAATATATATGGCAGTACAATGAAATAACACCTGCAGCATTATACACACAGTAGCCCAAGACACCAGTCATTGTAGGACATGGTACCATAAAACACGTGATATTTCATGTACAGCAAAATCTAATTTATTTTGCCTTCTTAACATTGTCATTCTCCTACAGAGACATGGAAAGATGTTGATTGACCAACTTCAGACAGTGGATTATCTAAAGAAAATATATATAAAAAAAAAATCCCTTATAGAAAACATCAAGAATATTCCTGACAAAGCAGTCATACTGTAGTGTTTCATACTAACATTCTGATTATCCGGAAATCTGTTTTAGATAGTTTTACTAGCCATTCTCTGAATAAACTTCTTCTGCCATGCCCAACTTTCTTTCCTATAATACAATACTTCTGGCAAGCTATCAAGTTTCCTCCCTAAGCATGATTCCAAAGGAATTTTGCTTTAACTGAACTTTCTGAAGCAATGTAAAAAATTTCCTGTATTACTCTCTTCAATGTCAATCAAATAAAATACTCCAAACCCACCTTCCTATCGAACATTATCAAAAGTATGTTTGACATACACCTGAGAACAATCCAACACAATACAACCCAATAACACAATATAATTACATTACGATGTGCAGGAGTATATCTCATGGTTGATTCATAGCTATTATGACGTCATTTTTGCAGAATTGTCCATACACTGCTTTCCTATTTTATTCACATCACCTTTTTCTCTTGTTCCTCCTTTAGTCATTCAGTCTTTTCCTCTTTCTTCTCCGAATTTACATTTTGAACTTTGAGACGCCGTGAAAACTCTTGCTGATACTGCTGTTTCCATTCCTTCTTTGGCGCTGACCGCTTCAATCCACCGTCCCTGAAATTCAATACATGAAGTAAGCCATATCTTTTAACAAACTTTCAAGTACATCTTACCTTTGAAACTCAAACATTCACATTTTCCATCTATGTGCCCCTTGAACCTTTGAAATTATATAGTTTTCCCTTTCCCTGCTCTTCTGCAACTTTTGAAAATCAAATCACCATCCAATCATACTTTCTTTTGGTTATCATGAATTCTGATTCAACCCTAAAGTTTATACTCCATCTCAACTTATAATACCATAAACTGAAGTTTTTACATAAATTAACATTGATTCATACATCCAAAAATGCAATAATAAATTTTCACTACCTCCACCAAAGCTGTCTTCCAAAACTTAAGTTTTCATGCCAATATAATCCAAATGCCTTTCTTTCTCTTTCGCTTACAATATTACTTTTCATCCCACCACTCGCTACCCTTTCTAGTCTGCCCATCATCCACCTTTCTCAAGCCACATGCCATCACTGCTTCCCTAGATTCATCCAATTCCTCGCCCACTCCCCTCACGTCATTTGCTCTCACCTTTTGC
>JAUUDZ010068384.1:0-10106 GCA_032361705.1 Panulirus versicolor
CAATCGTATTGATGGCGCTGTAGTATTGATTGCACCGGAGTATTGATGTCGCCGTAGTATTAATGGCGCCGTAGTATTGATGGTGCCGTAGTATTGATGGTGCCGGAGTATTCATGGCGACGAAGTATTGATGGCGCCGTAGTATTGATAACACCGTAGTAATGATAGTGTCGTTGTATTGATGGCCACGTAGTATTGATGGCACCGTAGTATTGATGGCGGCGTATTATTGACGGCGCCGTAATATTGCTGTCGCAGCAGTATTGATGGCGCCGTATTATCGATGGCACCGTGGTATTGATGGCGCCACAGTATTGATGGCGCCGGAGTATTGATGGCGCCGTAGAATTGATGGCGACGTAGTGTTGATGGCGCTTTAGTATTGATGGTGTCGGAGTATTGATGGCGACGTAGTGTTGAGAGTGCCTTAGTATTGAGTGCGCTAAAGTATTGATGGCGCCGTAGTATTGATGGCGCATTAGTGTTGATGTATTGATGGTACCTTGTTATTGATGGAGCCAAGGTATTGATGGCGATGTAGTAATGATGGCGACGTAGCATTGATTGCCACGTAGTGTAGATGGTGCCGTAGTATTGATGACACTGTAGTATTGATGGCGCCGTTGTAAATATGGCGCCGAAGTATTGATGGCTCCGTAGTATTGATGGTTCCTTAGCATTGATGGCGCCTTAGTATTGTTGGCACCGTAGTATTGATGGCGCCGTAATATTGATTGCGCCGTATATTGATGGTGCCGTAGTATTGGTGGCACAGGGGTTTTGATGGTGACGTAGTATTAATGGTACCGTAGTATTGATGGCGCTGTAGTATTGAGGAGCGCCGTAGTATTGATGGCACCGTAGTATTGATGGCGCCTTAATATTCATGGTGCCGGATTACTTATGGTGCCGTATTATTCATGGGGCAGTACTATTGATACCGCCATAATATTGAAGGCGCCAGAGCATTTATGTCGATGTAATATTAATGGCACTGTAGCATTTTGGGCGCAGTAGTATTGATGGCGCCCTACTATTTATAGCGCCGTAGTTTTGATAGGGAAGTAGTATTGATGGCGAAGCAGTCTTGAGTGCGCCGTACTATTGATGGCGCTGTAGTATTTTTGGCGCCGTAGAATTGATTGCGTCCTAGTATTCATAGTGCCGTAGTATTGATGGCGAAGTAGTATTGATGGCGACGTAGTCTTGATTGCGCCGTAGTATTGATGGCGCCGTAGTATTGATGTCGCCCTAGTATTGATGGTGAGGTAGTATTGATGGCGAAGTAGTCTTGAGTACGCCGTAGTATTGATGGGGCTGTAGCATTTTTGGAGCCGTAGTTTTGATTGCGTCCTTGTATTGATAGCGCCGTAGTATTGATGGGGAAGTAGTATTGATGGCGCAGTAGCCTTGATTGCGCCGTAGTATTGATGGCGCCGTATCATTGATGGCGCCGTAGTATTGACGGCGCCGTGGTATTGATGGTGCCGTACTATTTATAGTAACGTAGTGTTGATGGCGCTGTAGTATTGATTTCGCCGGAGAGTTGATGGCGACATAGTACTGATGTTGCCGTAGTATTGATGGCGCTGACGTATTGATGGCGCCGTAGTATTGACGGCGCATTAGTATTTATGGCGACGTAATATTGATGGCTACGAAGTATATATTGCGCCGTAGTATTGATGGCGCAGTAGTATTGATGGTGCCGTAGTATTGATGGCGCCGTAGTTTTGATGGCGCAATAGTGTTGATGGCGCTGTAGTATTGATTGCACCGGACTATTAATGGCGCCGTAGTATTGATGGTGCCGTAGTATTGGTGGTGCCGTAGTCCTGATGGTGCCGTAGTATTCATGGTGACGTAGTATTGATGGCGCCTTACTATTGATAGCCCCGGAGTATTGATGGCGACAGAGTGTTGATGACCCCGTAGAATTGATGGAGCCGTAATATTGATGGCGCCGTAGTATTGATGGCGCCGTAGTATTGTTGCCGCCGTAGTATTGATGGTGACTTAGTATTGATGGCGCTGTAGTAATTAGGAGCGCCGTAGTATTGATGGTGCCGTAGTATTGATGGCGCCGTAGTTTTGTTGCCGCTGTAGTATTGATGGCACTGTAGTATTACAGGCGCCTTATTGTTGGCGCCGTAGTATTGATGGTGACGTAGTATTGATGACAGAGTAGTTTCGATGACACCGTAGTATTTATGGCGCAGTAGTATTTATGGCGCCGTAATTTTGATGTCGCAGTATTATTGATAGTGTAATATTATTGTTGGCGCCGTAGTAATGATGACGCCGTAGTGTTGATGGCGCCGTAGTATTGATGGCACCATAGCATTGCTGGCGCTATAGCTTTGATGGCGCCGTAGTATTATTGGCGACGCAGTTATTATTGTGCCGTTCTATTGATGGCGACGTAATATTGATGGTGCCGTAGTATTGATAGCGCCGAAGTATTGATAGAGCCGTTGGATTGATGGCGCCGGAGGATTGATGGTTCCGGAGTATTGATGGCGCCGTAGTATTTATTTCGCTGTACTATTAATGGTACCGTGTTGTTGATGGAGCCATGCTATTGATGTCGCCGTAGTAATGATGTCGACGTTGCATTGATTGCGACGTAGTATTGATGGTGCCGTAGCATTGATGACGCTGTAGTATTGATGCCGCCGTAGTAATGATGGCGCCAAAGTATTTATGGCGCCGTAGTATTGTTGGCACCGTAGTATTGATGGCGCCGTAATATTGATTGCACCGCAGTACTGATGGCGCCGTAGTAATGATGGCGCCGGACTTTTGAATGGCGTCGTAGTATTGACGGCTCCGTAGTATTCATTGCGCCGTAGGTATTGATGGCTCCCAAGTATTGATGGCGATGTAGTATTGTTGACTCTGTTTCATTGACGGTGATGTAGTATTGATGGTGCTGTAGTATTGATGGCACCGTAGTATTGATGGCGACGTAATATTCATAGTTCCGTAGTATTGATGGCGCGGTAGTACTGACGGCGCTGTAATTTTGATTGCGTTGTTGTATTGACGGTGACGTAGTGTTGAATTCGCCGTAGTTTTGATGACGCCGTAGTACTGATGGCGAAGCAGTATTTATGGCGGCGGAATATTGATGGCGCCTTTGTACTGATATTGCCGTAGTAATGCTGGGGTCGTGGTATTCATAGCGCCGTAGTATTGATTACGCCGTAGTATTGATGGCGCCGTAGTATTTATGGCGCCGTTCTATTGATGGCGCCATAGTATTGGTGGCGACGTAGTTTTGATTGTGCCGTAATATTGATGGCGCCGTATTATTGACGTAGCCGTACTATTGAAGGCGCCGGAGTATTGATGGCGCCGTTGTATTAATGGCGCCGTAGTATTAATGGCCCCGTAGTATTGATGGAGCCGGAGTATTGATGGCGACATAGTACTGATGTTGCCGTAGTACTGTTGGCACCGTAGTGTTAATGGCGCCGTAGTAAAGATGGCGCGGTAGTATTAAGGGCGCCGGAGTATTGATCGGCGACGTAGTTTTGATAGCACCGTAGTAATGATAGCGCCGTAGTATTGATGGCGACGTAGTATTGATGGCACCGTAGTATTGATGGCGCCGTATTATTGATGGTGCCGTAGTATTGTTATCGCAGCAGTATTGATGGCGCCGTAGTATCGATGGCACCGTAGTATTGATGGCGCCACAGTATTGATGGCGCCGGAGTATTGATGGCGCCGTAGTATTGATGGCGACGTAGTGTTGATATCGCTTTAGTATTGATGGCATCGGAGTACTGATGGCGACGTAGTGTTGAGAGTTCCGTAGTATTGATGGCGCTGAAGTATTTATGGCGCCATTGTATTGATGGAGCATTAGTATTGATGTATTGATGGTACCCTGTTATTAATGGAGCCATGGTATTGATGGCGATGTAGTAATGATGGCGACGTAGCATTAATTGCGACATAGTATAGATGGTTCCGTAATATTGATGACACTCTAATATTGATGGCGAAGTAGTAATGATGGCGCCGAAGTATTGATGGCGCCGTAGTATTGATGGCTCCTTAGCATTGATGGAGCCTTAGTACTGTTGGCACCGTAGTATTGATGGCGACGTAGTATTGATGGTGCCTTAGTATTGATGGCGCCGTATTTTTAAGGATTGCCGTAGTATTGATGCCGCCGTAGTATTGATGGTGCCTTAATATTCAAGGTGTCGGAATACTTATGGGGCTGTAGTATTGATGGGGCAGTACTATTAATATCGCCGTAATATTGAAGGCGCCAGAGTATTGATGGCGACGTAATATTGATGGCACTGTAGTATTTTTGGCGCAGTAGTATTAATGGCGCCCTAGTATTGATAGCGCCGAAGTATTGATAGGGAAGTAGTATTGATGGCGAATTAGTCTTGAGTGCGCCGTACTATTGATTGCGCTGTAGTATTTTTGCCGCCGTAGTATTGATGGCTCCAGAGTATTTATGGCGCCGTAGTATTGATGGCGCTGTAGTAATGCTTGCACCGAAGCCATAGTATTGATGGCGAAGTGTTATTGATGGCGAAGTAGTCTTGATTGCGCCGTAGTATTGATGGCGCCGTAGTATTGATGGCACCGTAGTATTGACGGCGCCGTGGTATTAATGGCGCCGTAGTATTGATGGCGACGTAGTGTTGATGGCGCTGTAGTATTGATGGCGCCAAAGTATTGATGGCGACGTAGTATTGATGGTGATTTAGTATTGATGGCGCTGAGGTATTGATGACGCCGTAGTATTGATGCCGAAGTGCTATTGATGGCGAAGTAGTCTTGATTGCGCCGTAGTATTGATGGCGCCGTAGTATTTATGGCACGGTAGTATTGACGGCGCCGTGGTATTAATGGCGCTGTAGTATTGATGGCGATGTAGTGTTGATGGCGCTGTAGTATTGATAGCGCCAAAGTATTCATGGCGACGTAGTATTGATGGTGATTTAGTATTGATGGCGCTGAGGTATTGATGGCGCCGTAGTATTTATGGCGAAGTGTTATTGAAGGCGAGGTAGTCTTGATTGCGCCGTAGTATTGATGGCGCCGTAGTATTGATGGCACCGTAGTATTGACGACGCCGTGGTATTGATGGCGCCGTAGTATTGATGGCGACGTAGTGATGATGGCGCTGTAGCATTGATGGCGCCAAAGTATTGATTGCGACTTAGTATTGATGGTGCCTTAGTATTTATGGCGCTGAGGTATTGATGGCGCCGTAGTATTGATGGCGCATTAGTACTTATGGCGCCGTAATATTGATGGCTCAAGAGTATTTATGGCGCCATAGTATTGATGGCGCTGTAGTATTGCTTGCACCGAAGTATTGATGGCGCTGTAGTATTGATGGTGGCGGAGTATTCATGTCGACGTAGTACTGATGACGCCGTAGTATTGATAACCCCGGAGTATTGATGGTGACAGATTGTTGATGACGCCGTAGAATTGATGGCGCCGCTCTATTGATGACGACGTAGTATTAATGGCGCCGTAATATTGATGGTGCCGTAGTGTTGATAGCGCCGTACTATTGATGACGCCGTTGTATTGAAGGCGCCGGAGAATTGATGGTTCCAAAGTATTGATGGCGCCGTAGTATTTATTTCGCCGTACTATTCATAGTACCGTGTTATTGATGGAGCCATGCTATTGATGTCGCCGTAGTAATGATGTCGACGCTGCATTGATTGCGATGTAGTGTTGATGGTGTCGTAGCATTGATGACGCTGTAGTATTGATGCCGCCGTACTAGTGATGGCGCCGAAGTATTGATGGCGCCGTAGTATTGTTGGCACCATAGTATTGATGGCGCCGTAATATTCATTCCGCCGTATTATTGATGGCGCCGTAATATTGATAGCGCCGGAGTTTTGATGGCGACGTAGTATATATGGCGCCGTAGTATTCATGGCGCCGTAGGTATTGATTTCGCTCGAGTATTGATGGCGCAGTAGTATTGTTGACTCCGTTTCATTGAAGGTGATGTAGTATTGATGGCGCCGTAGTATTGAAGGCTCCGTAATATTGATGGCGACGTAATATTCATAGTTCCGTAGTACTGATGGCGCCATATTATTGAAGGCGATATAATTTTGATGGTTTCGTTGTATTGACGTTGCCGTAGTATTGATAGCGCCGAAGTATTAATGGCGCCATAGTACTGATGGCGAAGCAGTATTCATGGCGGCGGAATATACTACGTCGCCATACTATTGAAGGCACCAGAGTATTGATGGCGCCGTTGTATTAATGGCGCCGTAGTATTAATGGCACCGTAGTATTGTTGGACCCGGTGTATTGATGGCAATATAGTATTGATGTTGCCGTAGTACTGTTGGCGCCGTAGTGTTAATGGCGCCGTAGTAAATATGGCGCGGTAGTATTGAGGGCGCCGGAGTATTGATGGCGACGTAGTATTGATAGCACCGTACTAATGAAATCGCCGTAGTATTGAGACCGCCGTATTATTGATGGCGCCGTGGTATTGTTGTCGCAGCATTATTGATGGCGGCGTAGTATCGATGGAAACGTATTATTGATGGCGCTACAGTATTGATGGCGCCGGAGTTTTGATGGCGCCGTAGTATTGATGGCGACGTAGTGTTGATGGGGCTTTAGTATTGATGGCATTGGAGTATTGATGGCGACGTAGTGTTTAGAGTGCCGTAGTATTGATGGCGAAGTATTCATGGCGCCGTAGTATTGATGGCGAATTAGTATTGATGGTCCCCTGTTATTGATGGAGCCATGGTATTGATGGCGATGTAGTAATGATGGCGACGTAGCATTGATAGCGACGTAGTATAGATGGTGCTGTAGTATTCATAACACTGTAGTATTGATGGAAACGTAGTATTGATGGCGCCGAAGTATTGATGGCCCCGTAGTATTCGTGTCACCGGAGTATTGATGGCGACGTAGTATTGATGGTGCCGTAGTATTGATGGCGCTGAAGTACTGATGGCGCCGGTGTATTTATGGCTCCGTAGTATTGATGGCGCAGTAGCATTGATAGTGCCGTAGTGTTGATTGCGCCGTATTTTTGATGGCGCCATATTATTGATGGAGCTCTAGCATTAATTGCACCGGAGTATTGATGACGCCGTAGTATTCATGGCGCCATAGTATTGAAGGTGCCGTAATATTGATGGTGCCGTAGTTTTCATGGCGACTTAGTATTGATGGCGCCGTAGTATTGATGGCCCTTTGTATTGATAGCCCCGGAGTATTGATGGCGACATAGTGTTGATGACGCCGTAATATTGATGGCGACGTAATATCGACGCCGTAGTATTGATGGCGACGTAGTACTGATGGCGCCTGAGTATTGATGGGCCCGTAGTATTGATGGCGAGGTAGTATTGATTGTCGCCGTAGTATTGTTGGCGCCGTAGTATTGATGGTGACGTAGTATTGACTGAGACGAAGTATACATGGCGCCTTAGTATACATGGCGCCGTAGTATTGATGGGGCCCTAGTATTGATGGCGACGTATTATTAATAGCGCCGGAGTATTGATGGCGCCTGAGTATTGAAGGGCGCCATAGTATTGATGACACCGTAGTATTAATGGAGCTGTAGTATTGATGGCGCCGTAGTATTAATGGCGCCGAAGTATTGAAAGCATCGTAGCATTAATGGCGCCGTAGTATTAATGGCGACTTAGTATTGACGGCGCCGTAGTAATGATGGCGACGTAGAATTGATGGCGCCAGACTATTGATAGCGCCGTAATACTGATGGCTCCTTACTATTGATGGTGACGTAGTATTGATGGCGCCGGAGTATTGATAGCGACGTCATATTGACGGCACCGTATTCTTGATGGCGCCGTAGTATTGATGGGCCCGTACTATTGACGGCGCCGTAGTAGTGATGGCGACGTAGTATTAATGGCGCCAGACTATTGATAGCGCCGTACTACTGATGGCGCCTTACTGTTGATGGCGCCGTAGTATTGATAGCACCGGATTATCGATGGCGACGTAGTACTGGTGGCGCCATAGTATTGATGGCGCCAGAGTATCTATTGCGTCGTAGTACTGATAGCGCCGTAGTATTGATTGCACCGTATTATTGATGACACCGAAGTAATGATAGCGCCGTAGTATTGATGGCGCCGTAGTATTGATGGCACTGTAGTACTGATAGCGCCGTAGTATTACTGGCGACCTCGTATTGATAGCGCCGTAGTATTCATGGAGCAGTAGCATTGATAGCGCCGTAGTATTGATGGCGCCGTGGTATTAATGGCGCTATAGTATTAATGGCGCCGTAGTATTGATAGGGCAGTAGTATTGATGGTGCCGTAGTATTGATGGCTCCGTAGTATTGATGGCGCCGTAGTATTGATGGCGACGTAGTATTCATGGCACCGGAGTATTGAAGGCGACGTAGTATTGAATGTGCCGTAGTATTGGTGGCGCTGAACTATTGATAGCGCCGTAGTAGGGATGGAGACGTATTATTGATGACGCCGTACTATTCATGGTGCCGTATTATTGATGGCTCCGTGGTACTTATGACGACGTAGTTTTGCAGGAGCCGTAGTATTGATGGCGCTGGAGTATTGATGACGCTGTAATATTGGTGGTGACGTAGTATCAATGATAATGTATTATTGATGGCGCCGTAGTATTGATGGCGAAGTCGTATTGATGGCGCCATTGTATTGTTGGCGCCGTAGTATTTATTGTGACGTAGTATTGAAGGGGACGAAGTATACATGGCGCCTTAGTATACATGGCGACGTAGTATTGATGGAGCCCTATTATTGATGGCGCAGTAGTATTGATAGCGCCGTAGTATTAATTGCGCGTAGTAATGATGGTGACGTATTCTTAATGGCGCCGAAGTATTGATGGCGAGTAAATTTTGATGTCGCCGTAGTATTGATGGCACCTTGTATTGATGGCGCCATAGTATTAATGGCGCCGGAGTATTAATGGCGATGTAGGTTTGATCGTGCCGTAGTATTGATGGTGCCGTAGTATTGATGGCGCCGTAGTATGTTTGGCGCCATAGTAATGATGGCGACGTAGTATTGATGGTGCCGTAGTATTGATTAGCCGTAGTATGGATGAGTTGTAGTATTGATGGCGCCTTAGTATTGACGGCGCCGTAGTAATGATGGCGCCGTAGTACTGTTGCCGCCGTAGTACTGATGAGCCGAAGTATTGATGAGCTGTAGTATTGATGGCGACGTAGTAGTGATGGCGCCTTAGTATTGATAGCGCCTTAATATTGATGGAGCGTTATTATTGATGGCGCCGTAGTATTGAGGGCGTCGTAGTATTGTTGCCGCCGTAGTATTGATGAGCCGTAGTATTGATGAGCCGTAGTATTGATGGCGCCGTAGTAGTGATGGCGCAGTATTATTGATGGCGCCGGATTATTAATGACGACGTAGTATTGATGGTGCCGTAGTATTGATAGCGCCGTAATATTCATGGCGCCGTAGTATCGATGGCGCCATAGTATTGATGGCGCCGTACTATTGATGGCGCGTTGTTATTTATGGCGCCGTAGTATTTATGGCGCCGTAGTATTGAGGGCGCCGTAGTATTGTTACCGCCGTAGTATTGATGACCCGTAGTGTTGATGAGCCGTAATATTGATGGCGCCGGAGTATTGATGGCGCCGTATAATTGATAGCGCCGGATTATTGATCACGACATAATATTGATATTCCCGTAGTATTTATAGCGCCGTAGTATTGATGGCGCCGTAGTATCGATGGCGCCATAGTATTTATGGTGCCGTAGTACTGATGGCGCGCTGTTATTGATGACGCCGTAGTATTGAGGGCGCCGTAGTATTATTGCCGCCGTAGTATTGATGGCGCCGTAGTATTGATGGCCCCGTATTATTGATGGCGCCTTAGTATTGATGGCGCCTCAGTAATGATAGTGCTGTAGTATTGTTGCCGCCGTAATATTGGTAGTATCGTAGTATTGATGGCGCCGTTGCATTTATGGCGCCGTAGTAATGATGGCGAAGTAAAATTGATTTTGCCGGATTATTTATAGTGCCTTAGTATTGATGGCGCAGTAGTATTGATGGCACCGTAGTACTGATG
>JAUUDZ010068395.1:0-10106 GCA_032361705.1 Panulirus versicolor
TAGGGAGGGATTGAGGGAGTCGAGGGTCGTTGCTCCGGTCGCATGAGCCAAAACATAATTAGCGTTTTTATTTTTGACCGAAGGTCCGTCCCCACTACCCTCTAGGGGGGAAGTGGATGGCTTACCCGGGTCCATCCTAGGGGCCTAACCCCAAAGTCTGGGGTGGCAAACCACCCCAGACAGTGGCAAAAAAAAAAAAAAAAAACTAGCTACCCCCCTCCAAAACAAATCTGGCAATTGTTCTATGCAGAAAAATGTTCGGGGCTGAGCCGGTTGCACAAGGCCAGGCGGTTTTACGGATACCCGTCAATAAAATATCAATTTTGCACAAAACAACCTCATAAAGATATTGATGAAAAATAGCTTTAGAAAAATTACCTTCAAAAGAAAGTTAGGGTAGCGACAACGCAGGGGAGGAATAGCTACAACCTAGCTCTGAAAGACGACAGCAGCTCCGTACACGTCGGTAGCTGGTGCGCGACTGAACGGACCATATTAACCATATAAACAATACATGCCAACACGAGACTGAAATCAGACATTTCACACAAAACAAATGAAATCGCATTCATAAGTGGCTTGCTAAACGAACCAAGTGCAGTGTTTCAGGCCTTTACTAAAACACACAAAAAACTAGATGAAGTGATATGTGGATCCCAGATTACAACAGTACAAAAGCGACAGGACAATATTATGAGTTGGGTTGTATAGAACACTGTGTATCAAATTTTCACTTTTTTGTTGTTTTTGGGTAATGTGTTACTTTCTAATTGATTGTTTAGAAATTTACCCATTTTTCAAAACATTCCACATAATTCACTGCTGAGTAGCTGATACAGAACTTTCTAGAGATTTTCAGTAATATAAATAGTAGTCATAGGGGAAGACCTTGTATATCCAGATTACAGTTTCAGAGTTGCAGCTGAGGAGAGAAACCACTTCTACCCCAATCAAAAAGACCTCAACGACTAGATCTTAAAAAGTCTAATGCCAAGCTTTTGATGTTTCAGCTTAAGCGGTGGAACTTGTCTGATGAAAGTATGCAAATTGCAGATCAGAGG
This sequence comes from Panulirus versicolor, assembly GCA_032361705.1. Classification (NCBI taxonomy): domain Eukaryota; kingdom Metazoa; phylum Arthropoda; class Malacostraca; order Decapoda; family Palinuridae; genus Panulirus; species Panulirus versicolor. The sequence continues at coordinate 1,062 of JAUUDZ010068395.1, forward strand.
AAGCATCACCTTGGTTTTTCTAGCTTCTTCACCTGTCAAAATGGGCTCAGCTTCTGCCACAATATAACCAATCTGTTCGAGGCAATCGAAATCGCCTGTAATCCGAACAAGTGGCGCCTCTTTCTTGAAAGCTCATCCAGGAGCATCAAAGCCATGCTGCTCCATTTCACAGTTCTTGTGGAAGTGAAGACCAGGAAGAATAAAGTAAAAGTGTTGGCCAGTGAGATGAATGAAAAAAAAAAGGCTAAGTATGAAAGGAGGGTGACTGGAAGTTTAGATGGAAGCGCAGTAAATGTAGGGTTGCAGTCATGAATGAATCTCTAAAATGTGTAGAGAAAAGCTGTAAAAGTTTTAGAAGCAGCAGCTGCAAAATAAGATTGTGAGATATAAGAATAAAAAGGGAAATGCATGGTGGACAAATAAGATTAAAAATACTGTGGAAGAGAAGAAAAAGGCATAAGACATTGTTTGAAAGGAATGTACCTTGGAAAGTTTAGCAAAGAAGGAAAGAATATAAGCTATATAAGTGGAATGTTAAGAAGCTGACAGAGGAGAGCAAAGAAAGAGTAGATGAAGATTTTGGAAAAAAGCTGAGTGAAAAGTTTAGGGGAAAATAAGAAAAAGTACTAGAAGGAGGGAAAAAAGGAAAGAGGTAGATGTAAGAGATGAAATGTTAAAGAAAGAAGTACAAAAGGGGACTTGCTGAATAAAAAAAAAAGGTAGAAGTGAAAGGGTGATGGAAAGGGTACCTTAAATAAACAGAGAATACAAAGGAATGAATATGAATTCAGTCAGCAACAGACCATGGGGTAATTTCAAGGCTGTTTGTGATAGTGCATTATATCAGAAACCTACAGATCAGTGTGGTAAAAGTTGGAAGGCATACAAATAATTCAAAGAGGATAACCTGCAAAGTGTCATTTTGACTGAAGATGCAAATAATGAAAGTCGTAGACTTGAAGTGAAGTATTCAACAACCCTATTCTTAAGTGTATCTATAGTAATGCTTTCAACCACTAACTGGCAAATCGTTTGATGTTAACAATATTACTGAAGAAAAAGTACCTCACCTCATTTGACGTAATTCGTTTGCCCATTACAACAAGTAAAATCAGATGAATCAAGTCTTGAATAACTTGACAGATCAAAATTATCAAAGCCTTTGATGATTTTGAATATTTGTATTACATCACTTCTTAACTTTTTCTTTTCTAAGCTAAACAGATTCAAGTTGTTTAATATAATCTCGTGAGATTTGTTTCTCAGTCCAGGAATCATCTTTGTAGCATTGCTTTTTATAGTGTGGGTGAATAAAACTAAACACAGTATTCAAGATAAGGATGAAGCAAGGAAATGTTAAGAGTGAGTACAATTTCCCTGGAATTTAATTCAGAAGCACTAACTATGAGTCCAAGAATTTTGTTTGCTCTTTCACTGCTTTTGTGCATTGGTTACTTGGTTTTAGGTCACCAGAGATTATTACAACCAAGTCTTTTTCCTCATTTACCTTTTGCAGTTCAACAGAATTCATACCGTACTTTGCCTTTTTGTTTTTACTACCGACGTGAAAACTTGCACTTATCAGTATTAAAATTCATTTGCCACTTATAAGCTTGGTTCATCAGTTTCTCGATGTCAGATTAAAGCTGTAGGCATTCACGTTCATTTGTATACTTACTTTCCAGCTTTGTATCATCAGCAAATTTTGTTATTTTGCAATGCAGCCCAATATCAATATCATTAATATATATGAGAAAGAGAACAGATCCCAAGACTGATCCTTGTGGCACTCCACTTGTTACATGTAACCATTCTCAAGCGTCATCATTAACCTTTGTTTATGGTCAGTCAATCAATTTCCTATCCACTGAAGTACAACCCTATACTGAAGCAAAGGTGGAAGAAATACAGCACCCAGAAGCAAAATTCTCAAAATGAAGTGGCGCCTGGAGGAATACAAAAAAACATTTTCTCACAACAACCTCAGGCACACTAATGCAAAACCATGTCTGAGTGACCAGACATACAATGATTTCATGCTGAGAGCATCATATAGTTGTATCCACAATAAATCTTAGCCATGTGTTATCTTTGAAAAAAAAAAAAGGGGGGGGGGGCGGGTGGAGGCAGCAGCCAGACACAGGTCTTTCCTTGTGAGGAAGGAATACATATTTAAAAATGATCTGAACTCTGAAAATAGACTTATTTACAATTATGCATCTATAACTGTATGTAGGGTAATAAATTTGCTTAATGTCCTCAGTATTAGGACTAGTTTTCATGCTGAATATGAATCTGCAGTTGAAATAGTGTTTGGGGGTCATTAAGAGCTGTAATGGAGGATTTGGCAAAATGTAGTAGGTAGGAACATTTAGGTAGGAGCATAACACAGTAACATTAGGCAGAAGCATTAGGTAGGAGACTGCAAACAGTGTAATGCACTAGACTTGCCCTCTGCCAGTGGCCTGTTAAGGGTGAGGCAGTACAGGCTAAGAAGTGGCACTAGAGTTCACTGGTTTTGGAGACTTTATTGCTGTGGCCACCCCCTTGAGGGAGTTCGAGTTGGGAACAGGCATTTGAGATATTGATAGATAGATAGATAACTGTATATAAATATCTCATTAATAGAACAAAGCTGATTGTAGCATCTTTTTCTGTAGTCCCAATATAACTTTCGTTAACTTATTCTCATGGTGCCTGCTTTAGATTATACTAATCTTCAATGACACAGTATTACAAAGATGAGTTTAGGGACTTCAGCTCAGTAAAGTTAATACCCACAAACCATATATGCCTACATGCACATGATTCATCCCATGGGAATGGAGTCAATGATAACAGATAGACATTCAATATATTTTTCTTAATTATGAAAGTACATTGCTCACAGGAAGCAATACATTGCTTAAGGAAGCATGGCAACAAAATAAATATATACTGTCAGTATGAAATAACTTTAAACTTTTCATAAATCTGGAAAACATACAATATACACTGGATGCACCGGGGAAAGTATTTATATAATCACCATATGTTATTACAAATGAAGTATTCAAAATAAATGAATAGAATTAGAACTTGTACTACCCTTTCTGTAGAAGACACTTTACTTTTGTATTGTTGTTCATGTGTAATTACTGTTCCTATGGACAATGGCATTAATGCAGTCATCAAAGAGATGTAACATTACATCAATCAGTTTCTTTAATATATTTCAATACATAATTGTATTTTCACCAAAGGCATTACTTCTACAGTAATTAAAATTTCTATATTCTTTTTTTAAAAAACAATACAATAATAAGTACATTATTCACTAAATTTATAATGAAACATACAAATAATAAATATCACAGCTTACATTGGTGTTATTTTCCTTCAGCTTCCAAATCCTTGATGCACAAAGGAGTGAAGCTGTCAAACTACATCAGAACACATAAATCATTCTCTCTTTAGAGGCTTGCCTCAGTTATGATGCAAACTTACACATACATTGGAATCCTATCTAACATTTATGTATGTATTTATTTGCAATGTCATATTGCCAATTTTCTTTCTCAATTGCAGTAATAAGATAACCCTAGGAACCCTTGATTGGAGCTCTCAGAGTTCTAAGGCTGTACTTCCATTACTAGCAGATAAATGATGGACTCTTTTTAGAGTGAAATTTTTTTAATGAGATTGTACTCCTTTTCCTCAACTGATAATCATACAACCTCAGTGAAAGTGACTTCTCACCTGTGGTGTAACTCATGCATGCAGAGTCTAGTCACACCATATTACTAAAATATGTAACAAGACTCCATCTGCATGTGGTTGCATGTGAGATTGTATCATCACCAAGTGATGAAATGGAGCACAATCTTCTTGAGGAACTTCTCACTCCAAATGAGTCATCATTTCCCTGCTACTAGATAAAGCACAGCCCCAAGGCAACAAAGCCTGTAAAGGGATTCTGGGGTTACATGAATAAGTGAGAAAAAATCATATTTCTACATACACAAAATAGTAAAACGTAATTTGAAACAATAAATATGCATTAAAATTTTCTATTGGCAGGGGTTTATCATGAGGGTGCTAGGGCAAATAGGAGCATGGGTAAAGAGTGGACTATGGCAATATGTACGTTAGTTCAAGAATATCTTAACTTATGAAAACTGAGAATAATACTCACCTGATTTTAAGGATTGAAATTTTCAGGATATTCAAAACATTTCCGATTATCTCTCATGATCTCTTAACTCCAAAAAATGTGCATACCTATATAAAATGTACAGTGTCACATCATATCACTGTGAATTAACACGAAAGTAAATACTCAAGTACTTTAAGCCATGGGAAAATAAATGTGACCTTAAGTTCCTTCAGCAAAGGGGCATCATAAAATTACATGAAACTTTAGTATCTAGAGATGCATCACTATGTTTCCCTAACAGGGTCTGGTTTGATTCAAAACCCATATGTGGAAGTCTATGATGTCAAAGTCTAGAGTGTATGGATGTTTGCAGGAGCATGTGTACTTTACAAAAGCAAAAATGCATTCTACGGGAACTGCTTAACAAATAATGAGTTACAAGAGGAAAGAACTGACACTATACACTCATGAAAAGATTTCATCACATACTGAGAGGATCTAACTAATGTCATTATCATGAAAGCAAGAGTAAGATTTCAGAAGAATGATCTATATAATTCAATTCAAGTACATTTCTTTACAAGTTAAGGCCCCTTTGTGATTCTACTACCAAATATGCTACATAAATATCCCTCTACATCTTTTTTTTTTTGTACTTGATTCCCATTTCTAACATTAGCAAGGTATTGACAGGAACAGAAGAATACAGGCCACATCTGTTAACATCTATTCTCTATTTGTCATGTGTAATGCACTGAAACCACAGTTCCCTATCCACAACCAGGACCTACAGACCTTTCCATGGTATACCCCGGATGCTTCACATGCCCAGGTTCAGTCCACTGACAAAAAGTCACTGTTTCAATTCACTCTAACCTGTGCATGCCTTTCATCCTCCTGCAAGTTCAGACCCCAAGTGCTCAAAATTCTTTTCACTCCATTCTTCAATCTTCACTTTGGTCATCCCTCTCTCTACAACATATTACACTATATTCTTAAAAGGTCCTTGACTCTTTGGCTAATTCCAGGAATCATTCCTACTCTACTGATTGGTTGTCTTATAAGGGTCTGATCAGAGAGGTGATACAGTTTAGTGGGTTTGTTTTCTAAGGCACCAACCAAGAACAGATGCAAATTAGAGCCAACCATGTCATTGCCCATACAATTTCTTGGCATGCCCAGGCAGCATGCATAGATGTCCATCTCCCTTTACTGTCACATAGTTGTGCTGTATCCATGTGATTCTATCAATTTGGTACTCAGCTCTTCACTGTCTCATTTTCTGACAAATCATCTGGGATTGCAGCAACATAACCATCACTGGGGCCTCTTAACTACCATGATGGTAAATGGAAGGAAAGTTGAGAGGGGTATGCATTGCGAGTAAGAGTTTGATGAAAAAGAAGTGGACATATCCACTTCTTCTCATGCAATGGGTTGCTGCCACCACTTAAAGGCACCCCTCCCCAAAGACACACTGATACACACTTGCTTTTTTTATTCTAATACTAGTTTGTAATTTCCTGCAATACTGAGGTAGTGCCAGAACTAGATGAAAAAGGTCTCATTCACTCGCATCCATTCTCTAGCTTTCAAGTATAAAGCACCAAAATTCTCTGGCATGTTCAGGCCCCGATCGTTCAATATCTCCATTATTCCACCTCCATTTTGGCCTCCCCACTCTCTACATCACATTACATCAAATTTTTAAGACCTGGAGATTTCATTTTCATAATGCTCCATTCCCCAGACACTATGACTAATTCCAAAAGTTATCCTCAATTTCAGAATCATTCCATTGATTGGATGTCTTATAAGGGTATTGATCAGAAAGATGATGCAGTTTAGTGGATATGTTTTCTAAGGCATCAACCCAGAGGAAATGCAATAAAGTCGACCATATTTTGTCCACATGATTTCTTGGTATACCCAGGCAGCATGTTAGTAGATGTTCATCTCCCTTTAAGTGTATATAGTCGTGCTATATCCTTGTGACTCTATTAATTTAATCTCAGGTCTTCACAAAGTCATTTTCTCTCAAATTATCTGGAAGTGCAGCAACATATCCATTACTAAGGCCTCCTAACTACCTTGATGGCAAGTGAAAGGAAGGTTGAGAGGGGTTTGCATGTGGAGTAAGAATTGGATGAAAAAGAAGTGGTCTTATCCACTTCTCCCCTTGTGGAGGGTTGTTGCCGACACTTAAAGACACTCCTAGCTAAAGAAACACACATACACACTCTTTTTTCTTCTAATATTTGCTTGCCACTTCCTGTGATAGTGGGGTAGTACCAAAAATAGATGAAGAATGGCCTCATTCACTCACATCCAGTCCCTACCCTCATGTGCAGGGTGCCCCCCAAAAATGTACTCACTTTTTGACACCCTATAACTCACTGATTTTTTTTTCTGATCTGAAAAAAAGAAAAAAAACACAAGTTATAAGGTGTCAAAAAGTGAGTACATTTTTTGGGGACACCCTGAATAATGCAACAAAAGCAGAGCCCCCTATCTACAACCAGGCCTAAAGGCCTTTCTCTGATTACCCAAAACAACTTCATTTGCCTTTGTTTGACCCAGTGACACCTTTATACATCATTCCAATTCCATGTAAACCTTAAAACCTTCAGCATGCTCAGGTCTTGATGCCTCAAATCTCTTATATCCATCCTTCTATCTCATCGTCAGTTTACCCTTTTCCTAGTTCATTTGACTTCCAACTTGTACTGACAGGTATACCCTCTCAGTCATCCTCTCCTCACTCATTTTTTCCATCCCAACTATTTCAACAACATTCTCTTCAGCTCTCTCATACATATTCCTGTTACTACCACATTTAACATTTCTTTTACTCGACATATTGTCCTTAATCATTTCATCTCCAAAACATTTACCCCTGTTCCATACTTTTTTTAATCTTGGGCTTGTGTCTTGCAACTACATAACACTGTTAGGACTAATGTGTCATCAAACATAACAATCTTGCCCTCGCAGATAGTGACCTCTCTTTCCATGCAAAACTTCAATGTGCCTACAATTTTAGCTCATTCAATTCAGCTCCCATGGTTCCATACACTGCCAAGTCCACTCACATATATAAAACACCCCATTTCCTCCAGGTTGACTAAAATTTCAACCTGTCTCTCTCCATTGTTTAACCAAATCACCTGCTTTTATTCAAAATTTACTCTCAACTTATTCCTTTCGCATGGTCCTACCAAACTAAACAACCAGTATCTGCAGTTCCTCACTCAAATCTTTCATCAGCAAACAGTTGCTGACACATCCCAGGCCCCCTACCACTAACAGACTGCATTCTGTCACACATATACAGTACAAGACTAACCCAAAACTAACCCTAAACCTCACTACTAAACACCCATTAATACAAGCACAATTGAATCAGATACTCAAATTGCACTTCACTGTCATCCATAAAGGACTACTCAATGCCATGCATATAAAGCAACCACATACACACAGTAATTCCCAAATGTATATGTGTGTTTGGGCATTTATATATTTCATATCTTTATTTTTCTAATAATGCTTAATTGCTGTTTCCCGCGTCAGCGAGGAAGCGCAAGGAAACAGCATATATAAGTATGTGTGTATATGAGTGGATGGGTCATTCTTCGTCTGTTTCCTGACACTACCTCACTGATGTGGGAAACAGCGATTAAGTATAATAATACAATAATATATATTTATAGGAATACAGTGCATATGAACGCGCACTTCCATATAACATATAAACCTCCACATTCACTCTTAACTTCCTACTTTCACACATTCTTCCAAACTCAATCACCAACTTCTGCAGTTTCTCATTCAAATCTGCCACCAGTGCAGTATCATCAGCAGTCAACAAACTCACTTCTTAGGCCCTCTCATCCCCTACACATTATATACTCGCCACTCTCTGCATGATACTTAAATACATATTCAACAATAAAACAAATGTGCATATCTAAATTAGATACAACCTTCATTTGATTACAATTAATCTTTAATACAACAATAAGAGCAAAATTAAGAAATGATAAATCAATACTGAATAACAATAAAAAGATATACATCTAAGATCAAAATAATTTAAACTTGCTTTAATTCTAAACCAGTTTACATAATATTGTCTCCTGATTGATGGCTACTTGGTAGCAATACCCCTTAAGTGCGGAGAAACAATTGTCATGAATGCAACTGGTACTGGTGCATACAACTTTTCAAAACAAACATCTGTGAACCCTACAGCATTGATCACTGGAAGAGGATTGCGGTTTAGACAACAGCCATCAAAAAAAAATGACCAGATTCCAAACCAAGTCAGAATATTCTGCAAATAGTAACGGATTCTATGCTTCCTTTGGTCCCATTCTTGGATGTGTTCAATAAAAAAATATCTACCACCCTGAAAAGAAAAGTCACAACAGGTTATATTTCTTGCACTGCTTTTATTAGGCAATACCTTACATTTTCCTAAAATATTTCCAAAATGAAGTTCTCAAAACTGTTCCAAAGTAGACTTTATAAGTGTAACTTACAAAAAAAATTATATCAAAGAATGATCTTTAAGAGTAAATGTGAATAAGAGCAAGGTTATTAGGTACAATAGGGTTGAGGGATAAGTCAATTGGGAGGTAAGTTTGAACGGAGAAAAACTGGAGGAAGTGAAGCGTTTTAGATCTCTGGGAGTGAATTTAACAACGGATGGAAACATGGAAGCGGAAGCGAGTCATAGAAAGGGGGAGGGGGCGAAGGTTCTGGGAGCGTTGAAGAATGTGTGGAAGGCGAGAAAAACAAAAATGGGTATGTTTGAAGGAATAGTGGTTTCAACAATGTTATATGGTTGCGAGGCGTGGGCTATAGATAGAGTTGTGCGGAGGAGGGTGGATGTGCTGGAAATGAGA
>JAUUDZ010068406.1:0-10106 GCA_032361705.1 Panulirus versicolor
GTGTGTGAGAGAGAGAGAGAGAGAGAGAGAGAGAGAGAGAGAGAGAGAGAGAGAGAGAGAGAGAGAGAGAGAGACTCCTGTTATCATTCGCAAGTCACGTTAACTCATATCACATATCTATCTCTGGGGTTACATGAGATGATCCATCATAGCTCACATGATCTGATATATCCCGTCCAGTCTACCTTGGAAAGGAGCTCTCGCGTATACACACACACACACACACACACACACACACACACATATCACTGGAGTAAAGGAGAGGGATGACGAAGAAGGCCTACCTGGCCCTGGGCTTGTTAGGGTTGACAGCCATTTATTTTCGTGGTTCACGTTCAATGGATCATTTTTCTTGCCGGGGACATCCTAGCTGTGCCAGGGAATCATGGAGATGGTTCATAATTACTCTGACGTATGTTCCGTGTCAAGGAAACTCTCTCACAGAATCTTTCCAGTGAATGAGGTAGTTACGTAAAAGAAGATCAATTTCTGTACTATTTTCTGTACTCTTTGGCTCTGTAGCTTAGACAGCATCTGTGAACGTAGACTAGGACGAAGCATAGACGAGTTTTACATTCCATATGGATACTGTCTTCTCTCTTGGCTGGACAGTCTGCCATCAAGTTGGTTTACAAGAGCTAAAACGCTTGGCTCTCCTTTCTTCAGTATCGTCAAGACTGTTAGTTCTACACTGTTCTTTTATATCCTGTTGACGTCATCATGCTGGCATCTTGATAGCCTGAGACCTGAAATGATAGGCATAACAAGCGTGACGTCACAGTGTCATGTGACAGTAGGACCTACATGGAGGAGCGACAGTATTTTCTTTCGATAGGTTTTCCTTGTTGCTCGTATCTTCAGCAGGAGGGACTGAAGCAACCGTTTGCCTCTTGGCTCCACCGTTTGGCTCCCTTTCCTGCACACTAGTTACTCGCCCCTCTCTCTGTGTTCCTACAGTGAGAGTACTTCCCTAACTCAGGATTCAGAAACTGTGGCTTCTGTCTGTTATTTAGACGCAGAGCGTAAAACGGGCTGATGTTCCTCTCCCGTATTGCTGGAAGGTCGCAGGGCAAGACGTAAATGGGGACTTTACATACGTCGGTTCATTCAGCCTCCTGTGTGTTGGTTTGGTGTTGTGTGTGTGTGTGTGTGTGTGTGTGTGTGTGTGTGTGTGTGTGTGTGTGTGTGCATGCACTTGTACGCACGGGAAAAAGGAAGGAGGAAACGAGTAAGAAAAAATAGAAGGTACCTGGAGAGAGAGAGAGAGAGAGAGAGAGAGAGAGAGAGAGAGAGAGGTACAACGAAGGACGAGCAGATAGGTAATGAGAAACATAAACATAGAAGATAACACTAAGAATGAGTGAAGAAATAGATGTGTTTCTTGTGCGGAATGACACAGGTAGAGACATTCTTTCTCTCTGGCCTGGAGCAAGAACACACCGCCCAGAACGTGAACACAGCTGATGAAATTCTTAATTTTTCTCGCTATTGGCGGCTCAAACATTTACTGCACACTCCAAGCGCATGTGACTACACAAAAGGTTTGCAGGAATCATATCTGATCCAATCGATCCTAGTGACCATAGATATTAGCAAGTTAGTTCATTACATAAAGATTATCTATTTACAGCCTTCTCAACTGCACGTGTCTGCTTTTGGCTTTGCCTTCATAGGCTCCATACAGAGGAGTGACCGAGTAAGGTATGTGAGACGCTGGCATTATGCTGACAATGGATTTCAATATATCATACACACCTCCATAACGCTGCATGGAATGCTTCGCAAGCGCAGCCTGTTCCTGGGAGGATGAGCATTCCAGGTTCAGCGAAAGCATGATAAACACATGGATGCCATGCTTGCATACAAATGAATCTCCCAGTTGTACTAAAACTAAGAGGATGACATCATCTACCGGAACCCTCTTAGTAATTTTTGTTGATGGAGAATAAATCACACAAATGATATTATTCTCAATAGATAATACATAGGAATATAATATTTTATAAATACAGTACATACAGTGAGTCCTGTGGTGTATTTTTGTACCTTCTAGCTTCACAAATTTATTGTTGGTCGAACTGCACAATAGAGATTTGAAAAAGATTCTTTGTGAAGAGATCACAATCATACATATCCCGCTGAAAGTAACACTTCAATAACATGAAGATAAGATTCTTCGGTCTACTTCGATATACGAAGTTTTTAACTGTCTTCATAATACCGTAAGAATATATACATATAAATCTTCTCAACCCCCCCCCCTCACCCCCCCAAAAAAAGAGGAAAAGTAGATATACCCCAAAAGCTATACTGCAGAGTTGTGCAAAAAATGACAAACATCATATATTGCTTGCTGTCCGTACAGCTTAATTTCACAGCACAGACCAATCGCAATATGAACTTTTCAATCTAATCTTCATTGGACACAGAACCAACAGTCCCTATAACATCACTTTTAGTTATAAAAAAAGAATATGTACTGCATGTATATGAGCCATTTATAAGGCATTATTGACACCTAAAACCTATAAAAACATTGCCTTCATATCTCTACTCCAACTTTATATCTTCATTACCTTCGGTCTGTCCTTTGACAACAGCGCGCAACACAATGAAACGAATATAACTGTGAAAATGGAGTTATGCAAATGCCCCACTAGGTTGCCCACAAATTCCCGACGGCCTCTGACGTATATGCGGTGCCTGATGGTCATTACAATCTGCCGTCTGCCATGCAACAGCCGGAAATGTGATGGTAGTGTTTATGACTGCGTGATAATGTGCGGGCGAACATGACCCTCCCGGTCTATATTGCCGGACACCATCATGGGCAGCGTTCCCTCTGGGGGATTTATTTATCAGCGATGCTGAGCGGTTTATACAAAGTGGTGTGTGTGTGTGTGTGTGTGTGGTGTGTGGTGAAGGGTGGCTAGTGGGCTTAAGGGTGAAACAGATAGAGAGTCGTGGGTAAGACTCTGGTCCAAAAACTGGAGAACTTCGCGTAGATGAAATGGAGTAATTTTCCGTAGCGCTACTGAATGTTAAAGGCGATGGAGGATCTAGTATCTCTACGTAAGGCCGGAGTGTCTGAATATATATGTATATATATTAGCAATCATTCATAAGTATCAGGTCTTCACCCACTGGCCAAGATGATGCAAACATCCTGGTCAGGTAATCTCTTCCCCAGCAGTCTGCATCTCTCCACCAATGGAGCAGATCTTCCTAGGACCAAGGGAACTACTTCTCCGCCCGACCAAGATGCAACAATTATCTACACTCGAGTCTGACATTACGTTTAGTTATGCCCTCGTTTCCCTACACATCGACTCGGATTTCCTCCTCATTTTCCGCCTAATGTGAGGGTAAGAGAATGTTGTATGTTGGACGGATGGGAGCGGGAGATAGGGATCTTTTTCCAGATAAGGAGGAGGATGGGCTGTGAGGGAGGAAAACAGATAGTAAATGGGAGGTGATGGGAGTGTTGGAAGGAGGTATCGTTAGGGAAATGGGTTGGTTGACAATTCATGGTACGAGATAAGGAGCAAGGTGACGACTGTTCAGGTGTTCTTTATCGGCTTAATATTAGGGCGAGATAAAACAGACATGTACGTAGACAGACTACTAGCTACCTTCAAAGAGAGAGAGAGAGAGAGAGAGAGAGAGAGAGAGAGAGAGAGAGAGAGAGAGAGAGATTTCTTTTAGGGAAATACAAGGTCATAGGTTACAGTGAAAGCGTCATTAATCTGCCTATCTCCTTTATGGCTCTCTTCACGTCTTCTTTGTGAATTCCTCCACCTTTCCCACAATCTACAGCTTCTTCTATTCCTTCTCCTCGTGAGTTAAATCTTCCTCCTTATGATTTAAATGTTTCCATTCTCTGCTCATTCTTTCATTACGGGGTCTCAGTTCATTGCATTTGTTACATATTAAAATACTCTTTCTTTTCTCTTTAAATGATGTTTAAGTCGCTTTTCTTTATGGTTGTTTTCCCTATACTGTATCTTAAGCTCGAAGTTCAATCACTTTGTCCTATTCCCTTCTTTGCTCCCTCCTGTATGTTTCTATTCCTATCGAGGCAATCTATGCCTATCAACCGTCCTATACATATGCATATTTCAGACCGCTATTCACTCCCTCATCTGAATAATTGAATCAGCAGCCACTTTCCTCCTCAGGCCTCAGTAGATTTAACATCCTGTTAGATTCGTCTTCGAAGGGAAGGCTGATGGACGACCTTCAACATGTCTCTCCTCCAGGGGAGGGTCTGTATCTCCCCCGCTTGCGTTCGTATACCAGCTGATTTGCATGAGTAAAGGGCGCGGTCCGATCTGATAGTGGTGTTGGTGAGGGATGGCGGTGTTTCCTGGAAGATCGTGTGTGTTGACACACAGCGTTTCTTGATCTCTTACGAGCGAGCTTCAGCGGGAGATGTCTGAAGGTAAACAGAAGGGTGAGGTTGACGGAACTGCGCGTACGCTTCCATCTCTGCACATTACCATTTGCAGAGAACCTCAGACAATAAGGACGCAGCAGCAGTCTTCTTCTCGGAACAGAAGGAGAGTCCATGGAACGTACATGGTCCAATACCTTTATATATTCCAGTTGATTCAGAGACGCTGAGGCTCTGGGAAAGAAACGGCCATTCTCTTGACCTTTGCTCCAGTTTGATTAAACCAAGTAAAACAAGTGAGTGCTCGACTTTCTACTGCAACCCTTTCGCAAAGCTGTGCAACGAGGGAATGCAAGTAGGAGAAACTCATTATGAAATTTAAGTTCAAGACATCTCAAAGACTTTTAATTGTTATGTCTAAAAAGTCAGCTGCTGAGTTCAAGGAGAAAAATCATATCAGAGGAGATGGAAAGAACCGATCCAGAGGCAACGTTCGTGTACGATTACTTGGTGGGGAATCCGCTCTTTGCTCCAACAATTCTGGTCAAGGTAATTTCTGAGAGTGGGATTAACAGTTACTTCCCCGGTGGACTCTGTTACATGTCATTCACTCACAGACTCAGATGTTTTTAATCCTACAGTGTGATGATGATGTACATCCCCCCAACACACATACACACACAAACACACACATACTGGAATATCCCCTAATCCTCCGCCAGTTCCAGGGACCAGAAAAGATTACGAACAAATCCATCTCTCAGACATTTCTGGTAATACAATTTTCATACTTTTCTATTCTGTTTTTTGGTGTGAAATATTTTCGGTGTCTCTATCAGTATCACTTGTCATCCTTTTCCCTTGCTTCATTGCATGTATTGTAATACAATATGAATAAACATTAAGACATGAGATGAAAATAACAAAATATCATATATCTGCGGCCATATTATAATGCTGTTGTTATTCATAGTAAAGCTGTTTTGTACTCCGAGTTGTGTGTGTGTGTGTGTGTGTGTGTGTGTGTGTGTGTGTGTGTGCATGTGTGTGTGTGGAACAGTGGAGTGGCATTACTTTCGAGTGATCATCTTATGGTACTGGACCACAGCAGTTTGTAGCATAGAGGACACAGAAGATGGCATGCTGCATCGAATGAGCAAGTTGGTTACGTGGGGAGAGCAGTTATGTATGTACGTATCTCGTGTCTCACTGATGCCAGCCTGGTCAACTGACGGTGATACAGTCTCTCCAAAGGTGAGTTTTTACTCGTGGGTGGAATCCGGTAACATGCATTCATGCCATAGATAGACGGGGGAGACAGATTATGCTCGTATGATATGATGGTGAACAGTATGATGAGATCTGGATGCGATGAGCACCATGCCTCCATGTTATCTGTGTACGGCGTTCGAACTGCGTTATAATATTCATACAGACACGACGAAGAGACAGAATCGATCATCTGACGAGAGAGAAGTACCCAGACAAGCCATACGTAGTAAGACCCTGGTAACAGAGACGACCTAGGTAAGGCTTACGCAAGAACCCCCAATACAGAGACAACCTTGGCAAGCCTTATACAAGACCCAGTCCTATAGGTTTAGATCAGACCCTCCATTCCCCTTTGAAGACGTCCCTTTGATGACGACGTTACCATAAGGACAGAGATGAGGACTCCACAAGGAGCAGATTAATTCCTGGTGACGTACACCCTCATCAGGAGAGGAAAGCCCCTCATCTCCATACCTAATGCAAGGGAATTTATCGTCTTTATTTACTTGTAGATTAATCAATGGCATGTTTTAAGGGAATTTATCATAAGTGTAGTTACCAGTAAATTAACTTATTTCATATTTCGAATGTTGATTGCTTCATTACGAAGACATTCATATCTATAATGTCTCATGTGTTTTCTATCATCATTCAGAAGTTTGTGGCGTTTCATCGATTCTCTTGTGATGTCTGTCACTAAAGATGCTTATCATTATTCAGCTGACTTAACGAATACCTTCAATATATGGTCATGAATTTATTCTTACTGAATGAATCTATTGCCAGAACCCTATTAAACGAGACAGATGGAACCTGCACGATGATTTTTTTTTTATGTAATAATGCTCACTTACACATAGGAACAAGGTACAACTATTGCTTAATAGTCATTTGCTCATTGAACATCGAGCCAGTCGGGCGAGGGTAATATGTCAGTGTTTAATGAAATGAAACTAATGTGCTTTACTTAAAATCTGGGGGAAGAAAATGGGTGAAACTAGTTCGACTCAGTCAACATTTGTTTTGTTACATGTAGTTAGATATGGCCACACAGACAAGAAGAAGAAAAAAGACGAAGAGAACGATGGATTTAATTGAAAACGATTCGAAAAACACGTACCGTCTAGGTGATACACTGAAATACGTCACGTTTCGACAAAACGACTGTTGTAAAAGTTTTTTAAACAAGGAGGTTTTTTGAGTTAACTTTCCACTTATATGTTTATCAAAAGAAACTTTGTACTGATAATTCATTTTCTTCCCCCGGTATAGCTTCCAACAATTACTTAAGAGTACGACTGAAACATTTTTAAAGGGCTTTGGAAAAAGGAAAAACAGATGGCGTGAACAGACAGATATATAGTCACACATACCCCGACATAGGTATAAACAGGTACATAGGATGAAAATGATATACTGTTTTGTGATATGTGACTTTTTTTTTCCAATTTCGACCATTAACACTTCCAGTGGAAATGGTTTTGGGGTGATTACCAGAAAACCGCCAATTTGTTGCCAGTGAATGTTTAGCGATGAGTGGAGTACATAGGCAGAGGTCAGCGTATGTCATGTGGAGAGAGAGAGAGAGAGAGAGAGAGAGAGAGAGAGAGAGAGAGAGAGAGACCTTAACAATAATCTACCAATGTAAAAGTGTACAAAAAGTAATCATAATCCTTGTTGTCTACGAACCATCAAGACATCAGTCCCGTTGAGATGAGTGAGTGAAGATGTACGGTCTGAGACTAAGAACGATATTACCTGCTAAAATTAATACTTATAGATTGGTTCAGAAAAGAAACTGGGAAAAGCAGACACAAATACACTCATACAAATATAGACACATACAAAAAAGTCACATTTACGCAGACAAATCTTCAAGAAACACCAAACAAAAGACAAGATAAAAATTATCAAAACAAAACGCCTCTGCGCTCTAATTTCATTGTAGTAGTTTTTTTTTTAACATACACAGCTTACAAATTACCCGTAATCTTGCATAAACCAGATGCTACAGAAAGCCTTACTCACACAGTCACACGTCACGTCATAGCCACACTGAAAGGCAGAATTGTAATAGACTCAGTCACCCAGCATTGTGTATGACGGCAATATTCTCACATTAAGGAAAGGGGAAAAAAAAAAAAAAGTTCCCACGTGAGAAGCCGCTGTAAGGCTTTCCATTGGCAACGAAGTGTAAACACAGGTTCTGGATGCCTCGTATATACACCGTCTGAGGCTCCCTGGCCAAAATTTACATGCCTTTTCCTCCAAGAGAGTGGTAATCTATCTAGTTCATACGGTCGAGTAACTCTCAACCTTTAGCCAGGTTTTTCACCCATCCCGCCAGGCAAGCGATGTGTCAGGTATCCCGGAGGAGACTTAATCTCCCAGATTCGCAGAAGAGGATTACAGACGATGCTATTCATATGTACGACACGAGACTACAGTGTAGAAACATCGCCATTTGGCGCTCCCAGGATGTTCGGTGGGGCAGAAAAACTCTTTTTATGATCCATGAATTGCCCGTAAGGATGAACCAAGACGGAACAACTTATCGTGAGGATGATACATCTTGCTGCAAGAAGGTACGTAATGGAGTGTGTGTGTTTCTCTGCGAGAGAGAGAGAGAGAGAGAGAGAGAGAGAGAGAGAGAGAGAGATAATCATGAGAGGAACATTCCTTTGTGACCGTAAACTAACATCTAGTTTTATTGTCATTAGCGGTGGTGTAATGCCACTGCAATTCCTAATCAAATACAGTGATAAAATACTCTCAAAAGCCACTTGGAAATTGCCCTCTGAAAGCCTGTGACATTTAGAACAACTACATTAGCTCAGAACGAGGCGAAAAATTATATAAATGATTTGTTTCCTGTGTAAAGACCCCGTGAGTAAATTTTACGTACTTTATTCCGATTTAAAGTTCCCATTCACTGTAAGCTGGTAGTGGGAGGCACAGTGATGTCCCCTTTTTACTTTCCTGCAGGGCAATTCTGTAGAGAGAAAGGTTTAAACAAGGAGGAAAAAAACTACAACCAGATGATTATATATGCGGCAGTTTGGACATACAGGAACACTGGAATAATGGAGTTTATTAAGCCCAGTAAAAGCAACATGCTGGGTCTCTCTCCACTGCTGGCTTC
Source organism: Panulirus versicolor (assembly GCA_032361705.1). Taxonomy (NCBI): domain Eukaryota; kingdom Metazoa; phylum Arthropoda; class Malacostraca; order Decapoda; family Palinuridae; genus Panulirus; species Panulirus versicolor. The sequence goes on from JAUUDZ010068406.1 coordinate 8,808, forward strand.
GAGACCTGAATGTGAAAGGGGAAACCAAGGTAAAACATCTACATTCTTGAGGTTTAAACTTAAGCTGGAAAAAAAGAAACGGTTTGAATTCAAACAGGAAACAGAAATGAAGCTTAAATTCAAGCTGGAAAAGTATGAGATTTATGTTTAAACTGGAAAAAGAAATGAAGTTTAAACTCAAACTGGAAAAATTAACCAAGAAACAAAGAAGCTAAATATCCAACCTGGAGAAAAATAATGCTTCAACTCAAATTCGAAAAAGGATTTGAGGTTAAATTCAAACCGGAGAAATAGATAGACAGATAGACAGACAGATAGATAGATGGATATACAGACACTAAGGGAGTGAGAGGGGGAGATATAAGGAGCAGCATACCATATTGTGCTCGAACGAAGACTGAATTGAGTTCCTTTCTTTTCTTGTGGTCAGAAACCTTCCCTTTTAGCAAGCTAATGGTGGTTGGTCCGGTATTCTGGCGTCTCAGTACAGATACGGAGGATGAAATATGATAAAGAGGAACGAAGATATTCGACACATACTCTCTCTCTCTCTCTCTCTCTCTCTCTCTCTCTCTCTCTCAGAAGATAAAAATAAATTTTTATCCTCTCTCAGGATGTGTGGTGTCTGGGGTTTTCATTATCATTACTATATATTTCATACTTGATTCCCACTTCTCGCGTTAGCGAGGTAGCGCCAGGAGCAGACGAAGAAAAGGCCGCATCCCCTCACATCCATTCTCCAGCTGTCGTGTGTAATGCACCGAAACCACAGCTCCCCTATTCACAACCAGACCTTTCCATGGTTTACCCCGTACACTTCACATGTTCTAATTTAGTCCACTGAAAGCACATCGTTCCCATCCACTCAATCCTATGCACGCTTTTCACTCCTCTATGTGTTCAGGTCCGGATCGCTAAAAATCTTTTTCACTCCATCCCTCCGTCTCCAGCTAGGTCTTCCGTTCTCCTTGCCCTCTCCATTTCTGACTCACTCATTTTCTCTATATGCCCAAGCCTTTTCTGTACACCCACTTCAGCTCTTTTAACCACATTCTTTTTATTACCACACATATCTCTTACCCTTTTATCACTTACTCGATCAAACCACCTCACACCACATATTGTCCTCAAACATTTCATTTCCAACACACCCACCCTCCTCTGAGCAACCTTATCTGTCGCCCATGCCTTGCATCATTATAATATTGTTAGGACTACTATACTTTCAAACATATCCATTTACACTCTTCCAGACAACATTCTCTTTCCACACAGTCTTCAGCACTTCCAGAACCTTCG
>JAUUDZ010068417.1:0-10105 GCA_032361705.1 Panulirus versicolor
TAAAGGTTGTAGGGCTGGTGAATCAATAATATTTTTCAGTGTCATAAGTAACATATGAAATTTGTAGTGCTGGTGAGCTAATAATATTGTTCAGTGTCATAAGTAACATATGAAGGTTGTAGTGCTAGTGAGCCAATAACAGGGTTAAGTGCCATAAGTAACATATCAAGGTTGTAGCGCTGGTGAGCCAATAATAGTGTTGAGTGTAGTCAGTATTATATGAAGATTGCAGTGTTGGTGCGCCAATGATAGTGTCAATTGTCCTAAGAAACATATGAAGACTCTAGTGCTGGTGAACCAATATTATTCTTAAATATAAGTAACATATGAAGTTTGTAATGTTGGTGAGCCATTGATATTTTTAGGTGTCATAAGTAACATTGAATCGTAATATTACGTGTCATAAGTAACATATGAAGGTGGTAGTGCTATTCAGTCAATGATAGTGTTCAGTGTCATAAGTAACGTATGATGTAGTGCTGGTGAGCCAAAAATATTGCTAATTGTCATAAGTAACGGTAAAGGTGGTAACGCTAGTGAGCCAATAATAGTGTTCAGTGTCATAAGTAACATATGAAGGTTATAGTGCTTGTGAGCCATTAATAGGGCTAAGTGTCATAATTAGCATATGGAGGTGGTAGAGCTGGTGAGCCAATAATACTGTTAAGTATCGAAATTAACATATAAAGGTTGTAGGGCTGGTGAATCAATAATATTTTTCAGTGTCATAAGTAACATATGAAATTTGTAGTGCTGGTGAGACAATAATAAAGTTAAGTGTCATAAATAACATATGAAGCTTGCAGTGACGGTGAGCCAATAAAAGGGTTAAGTGTCATAAGTAACATATTCAGCTTGCAATGCTGGTGAGCGAATAATAGTGTTAAGTATCAAAAATATCATATGAAGGTTGTAGTGCTGGTAGTGTTAAGTGTCATAAGTAACATATGAAGGTTGTACAAATGGTGAACCAATATTATTGTTAAGTGTTATAAGTAACATATAAAGGTTGTAGTGCTGGTGAGCCAATAATATTGCTAAATGTCATAAGTAACATATAAAAGTGATAGTGCTGGTGAGTCAATAATAGTGTTAAGTGTCATTAGTATCATATGAAGGTTGTAGTGCTAGTGAGCCAATAATATTACTAAGTAACGTAAGTAACATATGAAGGTCGTAATGCTGGTGAGCCAATAATATTAAATGTCATAAGTAACATATGATGGTTGTAGTGCTGGTGAGCCAATAATATTGTTAAGTGTCATAATTAACATATAAAGGTTGTAGCGCTGGTGAACCAATAATATTGTTATGTGTCATAGTAACGTATGAAATTTGTAGTGCTGTGAGCCAATGATAATGTTAAGTGTCATAAATGATATATGAAGGTTTTAATGCTGGTGAGTCAATAACAGGGTTAAGTGTCATAATTAACATTATTTAGGTCGTAGTGCTCGTGAGCCAATAATAGTTATGTGTCATAAGTAACGTATGAAGGTTGTAGTGCTGGTGAGCCAATGATACTGTTAAGAAAGTGGTAGTACTGGTGAGCCAATAATAGTGTTAAGTGTCATCAGTATTATATTAGTGGTTAGCCAATAATAGTGTAAAGTGTCATAAATAACATATGAAGGTTGTAGCGCTGATGAACCAATATAATTGTTAACTATAAGTAACATATGAAGGTCATAGTGATGGTGAGCCATTAACATTGTTAGGTGTCATAAGTAACATATGAAGGTTGTAGGGCTGTTGAGCCAATAATAGTGTTGTCATAAGTAACATATGAAGGTTGTAGTTCTGGTGAGCAAATGATGTTGTTAAGTGTCATATGTTACATAAGAAGACTGCAGTGTTGGTGAGACAATAATAGTGTTAAGTGTCATAAGTAACATACGAAATTTGTTGTGCTGGTGAGCCAATGATATTGTTAAATATCATAAGTAAAGTATGAAGGTTGTAGTGTTGTTGAGCCAATAATAGTGTTGTCATAAGTAATATATGACATTTGTAATGTTAATGACCTAATAATAGTGTTAAGTGTCATAAGTGACATATGGAGATTGGAGTGCTGCTGTGCCAGTAATAGTGTTAAGTGTCATAAGTAACATATGAAATTTGTAGTGCTGGTGAGCCAATAATATTGTTAACTGTCATAAGCAACTTATGAAGGTTGTAGTGCTGGTGAGCCAATAATAGTGTTGTGACATAAATAACAAATGAAAATTGTAGTGCTGGTGAGCCAATAATATTGTTAGGTGTCATAAGAAAAATAAGAGGTTGTAGTGATGGTGAGCCACTAACAGTTTTAAGTGTCATCAGTAACATATGAAGGCTGTAGTGCTTGTGAGTCAATAATATTAAGTTCTATAATTAACATATGAAGGTTGCTTTGCTGGTGAGCCAATAATAGTGTTGCCATAAGTAATTAAGAAGGTGGTAGTGCTGGTGAGAGAATAATAGTGTTCAGTGTCATAAGTAACATATGAAGGTTATAGTTCTGGCGAGCGAATAATTGTTAAGTGTCATAAGTAATGTATGAAGGCAGTTATGCTGGTGAGCAAATAATGGTGTTAAGTGTCATAAGTAGCATATGAATGTTGTAGTGATGGTGAACTGATGATAATGTTAAGTGTCAAAAGTAACATATCATGGATGTAGAGCTCGTGAGCCAATGATTCTCTTAAATGTCATAAGTAACACATGAAATTTGAAGATCTGGTGAGCCATTGATATTGTTGTGTCATAAGTAACATATGAATGTTGTTGTGCTGGTGAGCCAATAATAGTGTTGTGTCATAAGTAACATCCGAAGATTTTAGCGCCGGTGACCCAATGATATTGTTAAGTGTCATAAGTAACATATGAATATGGTAGTGCTGGTGAGCCAATGATAGTGTTCAGTGTAATAAGTACCATATGAATGTTGTAGTGCTGGTGAGCCAATGATATTCTTAAGTGTCATAAGTACGATATGAATGTGGTAGTGCTAGTGAGCCAATAAGATTGTTAAGTGTCATAAGTAACATATGAAGGTTGTAGTGATGGTGAGCCAATAATAATGTTAAGTTTCAATAGTAACATATGAAGGTTGTAGGGTTGTGAGCCAATGATGTTGTTAATTGTCATAAATAACATATGAAGGTTGTAATGCTGGTGAGCCAACAATATTGTTAGGTGTCATAATTTACATATGACGGTTGTAGTGCTGGTGAGCCAATAATATTGTTAAGTGTCATAAGTAACTTATGAAAGTTGTAGTGCTAGTGAGCAAATAATAGTTAAGTGTCTTAGGTAACATATGAAGGTTGTAATGCTTGTGAGCGAATAATACTGTTAAGTGTCAATAGTAACATATGAAGGTAGGAGTACTGGTGAACCAATAATAGCGTTGTGTCATAAGTAACATATGAAAATGGTAGTGTTGGTGAGATGATAATGTTCAATATCATAAGTAACATATGTAGTTGTAGTGCTGGTTAGCTAATGATAATGTTAAGTGTCATAAGTATTATATAAAGGTTGTAGTGCCAGTGTGCCAATAATAGTGTTGTATCATAAGTGACATATCATAAGGTTGTAGAGCTGGTGAACCAATATCATTGTTAAGTATAAGAAACATATGAAGGTTGTAGTGCTGGTGAACCACTAATATTGTTAGTTGTCATAAGTAACATATGAAGGCTGTAGTGCTAATTATCCAATAATAGTGATGTCACAAGTAACGTATGAATGTTGTAGTGCTGGTGAGCCAATTGCTAATTATCTAATGATAGTGATGTCACAAGTAACGTATGAAGGTTGTAGTGCTGGTGAGCCAATAACACTGTTAAGTGTCCTAAGTGACAAATGAAGGTTATAGTGCTGGTGTTCCAATAATAGTGTTAAGTGTCATAAATAACATATGAAATTTGTTGTGCTGGTGACCCAGTAATATTGTCAAGTATTATAAGTAACATATGTAGGTTGTAGTGCTGATAAGCCAATAATAGTGTTAAGTGTCATAAACAGCATATCAAATTTGTAGTGCTGGTGAGCAAATAATAGTTTTAAGTGTCATGAGTAACTTATGAAGGTGGTAGTGCTAGTGAGCCAATAATAGTGTTCAGTGTCATAAGTAACATATGAAGGTTGTAGTTCTGGTTAGCCAATATTATTGGTAAGTCTGATAAGTAACATATGAAGGTGGTAGTGCTTGTGAGCCAATGATAGTGTTAAGAAACATATGAAGGTTGTAGAGTTGTGACCCAATAATGTTCTTGTGTCATAAGTAAGATATGAAGGTTGTAGTGTTGGTGAGCCAATAATATTAAGTGTCATAAGTGAAATATGAAGGTTGTAGTGCTGGTGAGCCAATAATATTGTTACGTGTTAGAAGCAACATATGAAGGTTGTAGTGCTGACGAACCAATAATGATTAAGTGTCTGCAGTAATATATGAATTTTGTAATGCTGGTTAGCCAATAATATTGTTGTGTGATAAATAACATATGAATGTGGTAGTATTGGTGAGCCAATAATATCATTAAGTGTCATAAGTAACATATGAATGTTGTGGTGATGGTGAGCCAATAATATTCTTAAGCATCATCAGTGACATAAGGAAGCTGTAGTGCTTGTGAACCAATAATATTAAGTGTTATAAGTAACATATGAAGGTTGTAGTGCTGGTGAGCCAATAATCGTGTTGTCATAAGAAACATATGAAGGTGGTAGTGCTGGTGGGAAAATGATAGTGTTCAGTGTCATAAGTAACATATGAAGGTTGTAGTTGTGGCGAAAAAATGATAGTGTTAAGTGTCATAAGTAATGTATGAAGGATGTTTTGCTGGTGAGCAAATAATAGTGTTGTCATAAGTAACAAATGAAGGTTGTAGTGCTGGTGAACCGATGATATTGTTAAGTGTCCTAATCAACATATGAAGGTTGTAGTGCTGGTGAGCCAATAATAGTGTTAGGTGTCCTAAGTAAGATATGAAATTTGTGGTGCTGGTGAGCCATTAATATTGTTAAGTGTCCTAAGTAACATGAAAGTTGTTGTGGAGGTGAAAGAATAATATTGTTAAGTGTCATAAGTGACATACGAAGGTGGTAGTGCTGGTGAGCCAACTATATTGTTAAGTGTTATGTCATATGAAGCTTGTACTGATGGTGAGCTAATAATAGTGTTAATAGCCGTAACTAACATATGAGGGTTGAAGTGCTTGTGAGCCATCAATATCGTTAAGTATCATGAGTAGAATATTAAAGCCGTAGTGCTCCTGAGCCAATAATAGTGTTGTCAAAACTAGCATATGAAGGTGGTACTGCTGGTGAGCCAATAATAGTGTTCAGTGTCATAAGTAACATATGAAGGCAGTAGTGCTTGTGAGCCACAAAATAGTGTTAAGTGTCATAAGTAACATATGAAGGTTGTAGTGTAGGTTAGCCAATAATAGTGTTAAGTGTCATCAATAATAGTGAAGGTTGTAGTGCTGGTGAACTAATATTAGTGTTAAGTGTCATAAGTAGCATATGAAGGTTGTAGTGCTGGTGATCCAATAATGTTGTTTAGTGTCATTAGTAACATATGAAGGTTGTAGTTTTCGTAAGCCAATAATAATGTTAAGTGTCATAAGTGATATATGAAGGTCGTAATACTGTAGGGCTAATAATACTATTAAGTGTCAAAAGTAAAATATGAAGGTGGTGGTGCTATTTAGTCAATAATAGTGTACAGTGTCATAAGTAACATATGAAGCTTGTGGTGCTGGTGAGCCAATGATATTGCCAATTGTCATACGTATCATATGAAGGTGGTAGCGCGGGCTAGCCAATAATAGTGTTCACTGTCATAAGTACCATATGAAGGTTGTAGTTCTGGTGAGCCAATAATATTGCTAAGTGTCATAAGTAACACATAAAGGTGGTAGTCCTGGTGAGCTAATACTAGTGTTAAGTGTCATAAGTAACATATGAAGGTTGTAGTGCTGGTGAGCCAATAATAGTTTTAAATGTCATAAGTAACGCATGAGGATTGTAATACTATTGAGCCAATAATAGTGTTAAGTATCGTAAGTAACATATCAAGGTCGTAATGCTGGTGAACAAATGATACTGTTGTGTCATAAGTAACATATGAAGGTTGTAGTGCAAGTGAATTAATAATATTGTTGTCACAATTAACATATAAAGATTGCAGTGGTGGTGAGCCAGTAATGTTTTTAAGTGTCATAAGTAGCATATGAAATTTCAAGTGCTGGTGAGCCATTGATAATGTTAAGTGTCATATATAACCCATGAATGTTATAGAGTTGGTGAGCCAATAACAGGGTTAACTGTTATAAGTAGCATATTTAGGTTGTAGCGCTCGTGAGCCAATAATAGTTAAGTGTCATAGGTAACGCATGAAAGTTGTAGTGCTGGTGAGCCAATTATATTGTTAAGTGTCAACAGTAACATATGAAGGTGGTAGAACTGGTGAACCAGTGTTATCAGTATTATATGAAGATTGTAGTGCTGATGAGCTAATAATAGTGTTAAGTGTCATAAGTAACATATGAAGGTTGTAATGCTGGTGAACCAATATTATTGTTAAGTATGAGTAAAATATCAAGGTTATAGTGCTGGTGAGCCGTTAATATTGTTAGGTGTCATCAGTAACATATGAAGGTTGTAGTGCTGTTGAGCAAATGATAGTGTTTTAATAAGTAAAATATGAAGGTTGTAGTGCTGGTGAACGAGTGATATCAAGTGTCATAAGTGACATAACAATATTGCAGTTCTGACAAGCCAATAATAGTGTTACGTGTCATAAGTAACATATGAACTTTGTAGTGCTGGTGAGCCAATGATATTGTTAAGTGTCATAAGTAACATATGAAGGGTGTAGTGCTGGTGAGCCATTAATAGTGTTAAGTGTCATAAGTAACATATGAAATTTGTAGTGCTGGTGAGCCAATAATAGTATTAAGTGTCATAAGTATCATATGAAGGTTGTAGTACTGGTTAGCAAATGATAGTGTTAAGTGTCATAAGTAACATATGAGAGTTATAGTGCTGGTGAGCCATTTTTATTGTTGAGTGTCATAAGTAACATATGAAGGTGGTGATTCTGGTGAGACACTAATACTCTTAAGTGTCATAAGTAGTATATGAAGGTTGTAGTGATGGTGAGCCAATAATAGTGTTATGTTTCATTAGTAATATATGAAGGTTGTAGTGCTAGTGAGCCAATATTATAAGTGTTATAAGTAACATATGAAGGTTGTCGTGCTGGTGAGCCAATAATATCATTAAGTGTCATAAGTAACATATGAACGTGGTTAGTGCTCGTGAGCCAATAATATTATTAAGTGTGATAAGAAAAATAAGAGGTTGTAGTGAAGATGAGCTAATGATAGTATTAAGTGTCTTCATTAACATATGAAGGTTAAAATGCTTGGAAGCCAATAACATTAAGTGTTATAAGTAACAAATGAAGGTTGTAGTACTGGTGAACCAATGATAGTGTTGCCATAAGTAATTATGACGGTGGTAGTGTTTGTGAGACAATAATTGTGTTCATTGTCATAAGAAACATATGAAGGTCATAGTCCTGGCGTGCAAAGAGTCATAAGTAACATATGAATGTTCTAGTGCTGGTAAACTAATGTTATTGTTAAGTATCATAAGTAGCATATGAAGGTTGTAGTGCTGGTGAACCAATAATAGTCTTAAGTGTCGTAACATGAAATTTGATGATCTGGTGATCCAATGTTATTGTTCAGTGTCATAAGTAACATATGAATGTTATAGTGCTGGTGACCCAATAATAGTGTTATGTGTCATAAGTAACAGGAAATTTGTAGCGCTGGTGAGCATATAATATTGTTAAGTGTCACAAGTAGCATATGTGGGTGGTAATGCTGGTGAGCCGGTGATAGTATTAAGTGTAATAAGTACCATGTGAAGGTTGTAGTGCTGGTGAGCAAATAATATTGTTAAGTGTCATATGTAACATATGAAGGTGGTAGTGCTGGTGAGCCAATAATACTGTTAACGTCATGAGTAGAATATACAGGTTGTAGTGATGGTGACCCAATGATAGTGTTAAGTGTCCTAAGTATAAATGAAATTTGTACAGCTTGTGAGCCAATGATATTGTTAAGTGTCATAAGTAAGATATGAGGGTTGTATTGCTGGTGAGCCAATAACATTGTTATGTGTCATAAGTAACATATTAAGGTTGTAGTGTTGGTGAGCTAATGATTTTGTTAAGTGTAATAAGTATCATATGAAGGTGGTAGCGCTAGTGAGCCAATAATATTGTTAAGTGTTATAAGTAGCATAAGGTTATAGTCATGGTGAGCCAATAATGGTATTAAATGTAACATATAGTATTAAGTGTAACATATGAAGGTTGTAGTGCTTGTGAGCCATTGATATTGTTAAGTGTCATGAGTAAAATATTAATGTTGCATTGCTGCAAAGCCAATAATAGTGTTAAGTGTCAAAACTAACATATGAAAGTGCAACTGCTGGTGAACCAATAATTGTGTTCAGTGTCATAAGTTACATATGAAGGTTGTACTGCTGGTGAGCCAATAATATTGTTAAGTGTCATAAGTAATTTATGAAGGTTGTAGAGGTTGTAGTGTCATAAGCCAATGATAGTGTTGAGTGCCATAAGTAAGCGTGAGGGTTGTAGTGCTGGTTAACCAATATTATTGTTAAGTGTCATAAGTAACATATGAAGGATGTAGTGTTGCTGGGCCAATAACATTGTTAGGTGTCATAAGTAACATATTGAGATTGCAATGTTGGTGAGCCAATTAAAGTGTAAAGTCTCATAAGTGAGACATGAAGGTTGTAGTGCTGTTGAGCCAATAATATTGTTAAGTGTCAAAAGTAACATATACAGATGATAGTGCTAGTGAGCCAATAATAGAGTTCAGTGTCATAAGTAACATATGAAGGTTGTAGTACTGGTGAGCCAATAATATTGCTAAGTGTCATAAGTAACATATGAAGGTGATAGTGCTGTTGAGCCAACAATATTGTCATCATAAGTAACACATGAAGGTTGTATTAATGGTAAGCCAATGATAGTGTTTATTGTCATAAGTAACATATGAAGGTTGTAGTTTTATGAGCCATTAATGTTTTTAATGTCATAAGTAAGATATGAAGGTTGTAGTGCTGGTGAATCAAAAATATTCCTTGGTGTCATAAGTAATATGTAAAGGTTGTAGTGCTGGCGAGCGAATAATATGAAGTGTAATAAGTGACATAAGAAGGTTGTAGTGTTGGTAAGCCCAAGAATAGTTAAGTGTCTTAAGTAACATATAAAGGTTGCAATGCTGGTGAGTCAATAATACTGTTAAGTTTCAATAGTAACATAACAAGGTGGTAGTACTGGTGAGCCAATAATAGCGTTAAGTGTCATAAGTAACATGTGAAGGTTGTAGTGCAAGTGAGCTAATAATAGTGTTAAGTATCATAAGTAACATATGAAGGTCGTAGTGATGGTGAACCAATAATACTGTTAAGTGCCATAAGTAACATATGAAGGTTGTAGTGCTGGTGAACCAATAATATTGTTAAGTATCATCAGTAACATGTAAAGGTTTTAGTGCTGGTGAATCAATGATATTGTTAAGTGTCATAAGTAACATATGAAGGTGGTAGTGCTAGTGAGCCAATAATATTGTTGTCATTAGTAACGTATGAAAGTTGTAGGAATGGTGAGCCAATGAAAGTATTGAGTGTCATAAGTAACACATGAAGGTTGTAGTACTGTGACCAAATAATGTTTTATGTGTCAAAAGTAACATACGAAGGTTGTAGTGCTGGTGAGCCAATAAGTAACATATGAAGGTGGTAGTACTGGTGAGCCAATAATATTATTAAACGTAATAAGTAAGAAAGAAGGTTAAATTGCTTGTGAACCAATATCATTAAGTGTCATATGTAACAAATAAAGGTTGTAGTGCTTAGGAGCCACTTATGTTGTTAGGTGTCATAAGTAACATATGAAGGTTGTATTGTTGGAGAACCAATACTAGTGTTAAGTGTCATAAGTGAGATATGAAGGTTGTGGTACTGTTGAGCCGATAATATTGTTAAGTGTCATAGGTAAAATATG
>JAUUDZ010068428.1:0-10105 GCA_032361705.1 Panulirus versicolor
GATGTTAAACAATGTTACAACAAACTTGACAGGAAGGAGGTAAACAAAATACTTTTTCTGGACCAAGACGAGATTATCAGGATAATTTTCATCATTCATTCGAGCCCAAACGTGCGGTTTTGCCACATGTAGCTAGGTGTTGACCAACAAACGGTCAGTATGGGTGATGAATATTGAAGGGAAATTTTCTGTGGGGCCATAACAGTTTTAGGTTCATTGTTCACGCTTGTCCTTTTTGGTTATAAACTTCCTCTCACCAAGTATGCAGGTACTCCGTAAATTTTCAATATCATGCGCAAAGGTTTTTACAAGGAATTACATTAACAAAAAAGAGATACACTGAAAGTGGGAGACAATATGAGTTCATTCGGAGAAAGTTGTACAGAATGAATTTTAGACTTTTATAAACTGAGATGGATGAATGATATGTATCCTGTGAACTGTCAAAAGGCGTTTAACGCAGCATGCGTAGACTGATAATGAAGCTGGATTTTCATGAAGGGATATAGGGCCTTAATTACTCATTACACTTTTTTTTTGGCGATTTAGAGAGGCTGAGGGGTAGGTTTACTTTAGCATTGGCATGGCTTGATCTCTTCACCTTGTCTTGTGTGGCGACTTCATGAGGTTTATGGTCAGGTTAGGGAGAGCTCTGAATTGGTCTCAACACCTTGCGAGGCGACTTTGTGATTGAAGGTTAGGTTAAGGGTGACCATCGGCCTGGATTTGCCCTTTTAAAGTCAGCGTTGCTCCTGATTGCTGTCTTTACATTTTCAACCATGTAGCAATCTGGTGAGGTTAAATAGTAGGTTGGGATAATCATTGCCTTGGTTCGTTCTCTTAAGTTGTGACCGTTGGCATGGAATGCTTTCTTTACGCTTTGTTCTTAGTGATTTGACGAAGATAAGTGCGAGTTTGAAGGTTAGTTTATGGTAAGCACTGGCCTAGAATTCTTTACACACTGTACTGTAGGGTGTCTATTCTCTGGAGCCGGAGGCACTTCGGCATCTGTTGCGTAAAGGGGAAAGACTCCTTCAGTGGATAGAGAAGGACGCAAGTTGGCCTTCTCCATATAGGTTTGAGGTGGATACCAATGGGTGCTACAAAGCTTGGTCTTAGGTCCGTTGCTCTTCGCGATCGGTGTGAATGACGTGCCACAACTACCCAAACCTAAGTAAATTCGCGTATGATGCTAAGATCATGCTAGAAGATAAGAATGATAAGGGTTTCGTCAGTTTGTGTGAAGGACAAGTTCTAAAGTTGGTTCGATACATTACCAGTAAAATTCACTATAAATGATAAAGGAAGAACACTTGAAAAAAGGCTTTATGTGAATATAAGGAAGCATTGCTACCCACAGGAATCTTTCTGTCAGAGGAACTGTAACGGAGGCAAACTCTGCAGTCAAATATAAGAATTGATTTAACCGTACATAAACAAAGAAATGTTCAGCAAGTCATTTACAATGTATATAAGACCCCAGTAGGAATTTGCTTCTTAAGTTTGATCACCACACTTTAAGTATTTAAGTATTAGATAAACGCTGGATATTAAGTAGAGAAGAGAGAGACAGTGATAAGAGATGTCAAGTATGGTATGATGATATTTATAGCGGCCAGTTTATGAAAACTACATGCTGAGGTACCCGTCCTTTGTCCGGGTTGTGAACTTTTTTAAGCTATAAAGTTGAATGCCATAATTGATAAAACAAATTTCTTAACTCACATGATATACTATAACATAATTTCATATTCATTAAGGAGATTCCCGTCTGCAATAGATTCTCGGGCTCTTATTCTGGTCTTTTGGTCATTCTGCCTCGATTTCCTTGTCTGGCTGCTCATCCTTTGCCTATCTAGACTCTCTGTCAGCAGTTCCATTAGCTGTGTCTTTTGCTCTTATTATTTATCCTTTCCTTTTCTTGCTTTTTCCTGCCAGCAGTTTCATAAGCCGTCTCTTGTTTTACCTCTTGTAGATATCCTCTCCCTGTCTTGAGACTGTGCCGCACATTGTGAACGTTTCTTGTGATGTTCCAATGATGGCTGTTTCAGATGATAAGAAAATATGGTAAAAGAAATGACTTAAAAGTAGAAAAGTAATAGGAAGAAGGAAGCCGAAAGAGGGAACAGTACCGTAGCTTCGTTGTTTGAGGAAGGAGGAAAGTATAATAAAGTCTTCCTGTAACAAAACTCCACATAAGAATTATGGGAAACAGCAGCTAAACTCGTCCACGGTCCAAGATTTCGTTGCAAGGACACACCTAGAGCTCACAAAAGTAGTGACCGAAATGATGTCTTAGAACAGGAAAAGAACAGCAACTTTACGACAGCCAGAAAAGGATGGTTGAAGAGAAGTGATACCTTGGGAATTAATGATAGATTTTTTATTCTATTCTGGGTAATATAAAAGAAGTTAGATACACAAGTAATATTACGTACTAGGGCAAGTAAAACTCACCTAGACGGGAAATATCTGCTCTCAAGAAAGATTATTATGGCACTTATTCCCCAGGCTCATAGGAGGCATATTTTTTCATGTTGATTCTATGGAGTTTGAAGGATAGGGTGGAGGATTTGATTGTGTCCAAAATATTTTTGTTTCGTTATTGCAAGGTAAAATTGTGTTATTTTGAAAACGAGCAAAGGGAAGCGAGTTATCTTCAGAAAAGATTAGGGTAGAAATTGCATTGTAGCACTATTGGATTTAATTATTATTTAATTATTATTGTTTCCCCATTCGCATATGTTGCAAAAAATCGAATGAATAGAGGAGATATGTATAGGACGAAAAAGAGGATGGCTACTAGAGTGAGGAGGGGAGAGAAATTAAGATGAAGCATATAGGGTGAAATTATCAGCGTAAGAGTGAAAACAGGGTTACAAGTTGAAGAGAGACCATTTATGGAGACAGTCGGCGACAAGATGGAATCCCGTGGGACACCAGGGCTGATTGGATAAGAAGGGGATGTCACTCTACCAGTGACTACTAGAGTGGACCAAATAGAGAGGAAACTATGCATTAAAGTTAACAGCTAGAAGGAATACCAAAGAAAGGAGGATTAGAAAGCAAAGACATGTCAAACCCGGTTAAACGTTTTAGGGATTTCGAGGATCAAGACGAAAGATTCACTCAAATACCTAAGAGAAGAAGCCCAGCAAGCAGCAGACCTTGGAATGCAAAAGCCATAGTGCTGGGACAAGGGTTACCGTTTACGTAGTACTGAGAATAAGGTTACCGAGCACATAGTGCTGGGATCAGGGTTACCGTACACGTAGTGCTGCGACTAGGACTACATGTACATAGTGCTGGAACTAGGGTTACCGTGTGCATAGTACTGGGACTAGGGTAACCGTGCACATAGTGCTGGGACTAGGGTTATTCTGCACCAGCACTAGGATTAGGGTTATCGTACACTCAGCCCTGGGACTAGGGTTATCGTGCACATAGTGCAGGGACTAGGGTTGACATGTACATAGCACTGGGAATAGGGGTATCCTGCACACAGCACTGGGATTAGGGATATCAGGTACATATCGCTGGGACTAGGGTAAGTAGACACAAAGCTGGGAACATGGTTACTGTGCTCATAGTGCTGGGACAAGGGTTACCATGTACACAGTGCTAGGACTAGCGCTGGCAGACACAGTTCTGGGACTAGGGTTATTGTGCACATAGTGTTGAAACTAGAGTTGCCGTGTACATAACACTGGGAATGGCGTTATCGTACATATCGTGTCTATAGTGCTGGGACTAGAGTTAACGTGCACATGGTGCTGGGACTAGGGTTACCGTGTGCATAGTGCTGGAACTAGGGTTAGCAGATACATAGCTCTGGGAATATGGTTACCGTGCTCATCGTGCTGGGACTAGGTTTACCATGTACATAGTGCAGGGATTACGGTTGCCGTGTACAAAGTGGTGGAACTAGGGTTACCGTGCAGATGGTGCTAGGACTAGGTTTATCGTGTACGTAGTGCTGTGTTTAGGTTTATCAAGCAAATAGTACTATGACTAGTGTTACGTGGTGCATAGTACTGGGACTAGGGTTACCGTGTACATACTGCTGGGAATATTGTTTCCGTGTGCACAGTACTGGGACTAGGGTTACCGTGTACATAGTGCTGGGACCAAGGTTACTGTGTATGTAGTACTAGGACTGAATTTAGCGTGCTCATGCCATAGTGTTGGGTTTAAGGGTACCGTTTACAGATTGCTTGGACTAGGGTTACCCTATTCACGGTACAGTGACTTGGGTTGCTGTGTACATAGTTCTAGGATTAAGGTTACTGTATACACAGTACTGGGACTAGGGTTACCGTGTACATAGTACTGTAACTAGAATGGATGGATCAGTAAAGTGACATGAATTTACGGTAGAGTAACAGGAGAAATGGATAGCACAAACCGCCTGGGCCAACACTGATCAGAAGGTGAAACATCTGGAGGAAGGAGCACATCATGATACTGAGCTACTTGATCAGCAGGAGGTACAGATGGGCTGGAACATGCAGCCACTGAAGGGAAAAAGCTACAGATTGCAGGTATTTTGGCAGGATGTGCAAGGCATGGGGGTAGACAATACCAGGACCGACGCATCGCCAGGATGAGAGCCGGAGCAAGTGTGAGGACCGGCAAGAATTGAGACATCACCAGGGTAACGGCTGATTGGGTGAGAGCAAATGACGTGAAGGGAGTGGGTGAGGAATGGGATGTATTCAAAGAAGCAGTGATGGCTTGCGCAAAAGATGCATGTGGCATGAGAAAGGTGGGAGGTGGGCAGATTAGAAAGGGTAGTGGGTGTAGGATGAAGTAAGGTTTTTGATGAAACAGAAAAGAGAGACGTTGGACGATGCTTGCAAGGAAGTAGTGCAAATGACTGGAAGATGTATGAGAGAGAGCGCAGGAGGTCAAGAGAAAGGTGCAAGAGTTGAAAAAGAGGGCAAATGAGAATTGTTGTGAAAGAGTAGCATTAAATTTTAGGAAGAATAAAAGGATGTTTTGGAAGAAGGTAAATAACGTTCGTAAAACAAGAGAACAAATGGGAACATCGGTGAAGGGGGCAAGTGGGGAGATAATAATAGGTAGTGATGAAGTGAGATGGAGATGGAGGAAGTATTTTGAAGGTTTGTTGAATGTGTTTGATGACAGAGTGGCAGATATAGGTTGTTTTGGTCGGGGTGGTGTGCGAAGTGAGAGGGTCAGGGAGAATGGTCTGGTAAAGAGAGAAGAGGTGGTGAAAGCTTTTCGGGAGATGAAATCCGGCAAGGCGGCAGGTTTGAATGGTATTGCAGTGGAATTTATCAAAAAAGGGGGTAACTGTGTTGGTGATTGGTTGGTAAGGATATTCAGTGTATGTATGGACCATGGTGAAGTTCCTGGGGATTGGCGGAATGCATACATAGTGCCATTGTAAAGGGGATAAAGGTGAGTGTTCAAACTACAGATGCTTAAGTCTTTTGAATATTCCTAGGAAATGATATGAGAGCGTATTGATTGAGAGGGTGAAAGCATGTCCAGAGCATGAGACTGGGGAAGAGCAGTGTGGTTTCAGATGTGGTAGAGGATGTGTGGATCAGGTGGTTGCTTTGAAGAATGTGTGTGGGAAATACTTGGAAAATCAGATGGATTTTTATGTAGCATTTATGGATCTGGAGAAGGCATATGGTAGGGTTGACAGAGATGCCTTGTGGAAAGTTTTAAGAGTATGTGGTGCGAGAGGTAAGTTGCTAGAAGCAGTGAAAAGTTTTTACCATGGATATGAGGCATGCGTACAAGTAAGAATAGAAGAGAGTGATTGGTTCCCAGTGAATGTTGGTTTGCGGCAGGGGCGTGTGATGTCACCATGGTTGTTTGATTTGTTTATGGATCGGGTGGTTAGGGAGGTAAATGGAAGAGTTTTGGAGAGAGGGGTGATTATGCAGTCTGTTGGGATGAGAGGGCCTGGAAGTGAGTCAGTTGTTGTTCGCTGATGATACAGCTCTAGTGGCTGATTTGTGTGAGAAACTGCAGATGTTGGTGACTGAGTTTGGAAAAGTGTGCGAAAGGAGAAAGCTAAGAGTAAATGTGAACAAGAGCAAGGTTATTAAGTTCAGCAGGGTTGAGGGACAAGTTAACTGGGATGTAAGTTTGAATGGAGAAAAATTGGAGGAAGTGAAGTGTTTTCGGTATGTTGGGTGAACTCAGCAGCCGATGGATCCATGGAAGCGGAAGCGGGTCACAGGGTAGGGGAAGGGGCGAAGGTTCTGGTGTAGGGGTGATGCCGCCCATCGTGGCAACACTAGAGAGGGCAGGGGAGATGCCGCCGATCTTGGCAAAGTGGTGGGGTGCCGTCCAGCATGGCAACATAGAGATTGTAGGGGTGATGCCGTCAGCATGGCAACAGTAGAGATTGTAGGGGTGATACCGTCCAGCATGGCAACACTAGAGAAGGTAGGGGTGATGCCGTTCAGCATGGCAACACTAGAGAGGGTAGGGGTGATGCCGCCTATCATGGTAACACTAAAGAGGGTAGGAGCGATGCCGTCCAACATGGCAACACTAGAGAGGGAAGGGATGATGCCATCCAGCATGGTAGCACTAAAGAGGGTAGAGGTGATACCGTCCAGAATGGCAAGTCTAGAGAGGGAAGGGGTGATGCCGCCCATTATGGCAAAATAGTGGGATGCTGTTCGGCATGGCAACACAACGGAGGGTAGGGGTGGTGCCATGTTGTATGGGGTAAAACTAATAGCTTTTAAGGTGATTTAGCCAGACAAGTAAACATTGCCAATGATTTATTGTGATAAAAATTAATAAATAATCGTACAGACAAGTTTTATTATAGATCACATGTATGTGAGGTGCAGACATGGGACACAAGATGGATTCCCAGGTGGGTCAGATCTAGGGCATGTGACGGTCCACACCATTAATCTTGATGGGGTGTCTACTGGAGCACCCAGTGCTGCAATGAGTACGGATCAGGCTTGACCTGACACGAGAATGGTTTAGGCCTGGATCAGAACTGGCACAGGTGTGAGGCTGGGCGGATCCAGTCCTCCCGGGGAGGCCATAACCCAACACAGGTGGCAGGGGTTGGGTGATAGCGCGATGTCACATTACCGTGTGGGAGGGCGTGGTGTACGCGGGAATGGCATGGTGTGCTGGAGGGCGTGGTGTACGGGTGTGCATGGTGTGCTGGAGGGCGTGGTGTACGGGAGGGCATGGTGTCCAAGGTGAGGGGTATGGTCTATGGGAGACACTGGTCGTTTGGAACGGTGCACTTGTTGGCAGCAAGGGGGACGCACACACTGTTAGTAGAACCTTGTCTGACGCAGTGACCAAATCCCTGCCTGGCGTTAGGGTCCCATTCGTGTCCTTCCGGACACTCGTGTAGTACCTGACGGAAGCCCGTTTCCTTTGTGAGGTCTTTAATGCATTCATAGTAACTGTGGCAGTTGAGGAGGTTGGGGAAGCGTCCTTCTGAAGAGCAGGAGAAGGTGCCCGTGTCCCAGCTACACGGATCCTCGCACCGGCCACTCTCCTCGTTGTACATGAAGCCTGTTTGTGTCTCGTTGTTACACGAGAAGGATTTCTGAAGCCAACCAGTGGTGGTAAAGATGCATGTATAATATTCTGTGCAATTGCTTGTGTTGGCGAAGACGCCGATCCTCGTACACTCCGGCAGGCCGCCGTAGTTCCTGCATTGGCTCATGGTTGAGTCGAAGACATGATCCTCGGGGCAGTCATAAAATGTGGGTTCTGAAGCCTCATCCTCACAAAAGAAGAAACGACCAACGTTGTACAAATCCACCTTGAACTGATTCGGTTTTTCGCACGTACATTCTGGTGGGTGGCTGGGATAACACACGCCGCCTCCAAAGTCGAGGTCCTTAAGGGCACACAGGTCACCAGAGCCGCAGGGTTCAGGGTAGGCCGTACCATTGACACAGTTGACAAGTGTTTTACAGTCGGCACACACGAATTCACTAGTGCTGCCTTCACAGACGAAGTCCAGCTTGGGGTCGGCAACGAGAGCCCTGGCCGAGCGTGGCTGACAGCCGTTCACCTGTGGGATCTATAGTCAATAACGGTTCAACATATACATGCCCACCAATCCAAGTGATCCATATGTACAACCTCGAATTACCCACATGTGCAATAACGCATTATCTGCATGTACAACCCCCGAGTCACCCGCATGTACAACTCCAGTCATCAGTCATACAGAGCCCCGAATTATCCACATGTACAACCCCAGGTAATCCACATGTTCAACCCCAGGTCATCCATATGCACAGCCTGAGTCATCCACATGTCCAACCGCTGGTCATCCACATGTATAATCCTGGGTCATCGACATTTACAACCCTGGGTTATCCGCATGCATAACCCCAGGTCATGCACATTTATTACCATGGGTCATACACATGTACAAACCCCGGGTCATCCACATGTACAACCTTGAATAGTTCAAATGTACAACCCGAATTATCCGTATGGACAGCCCCGGGTCACACATGTGTAACCCCGGGTCATCCACAAGCATAACCCTAGGTTATGCACAAGTATAATCCCAGGTCATCCCCATGTGTGATCCGGGTTATTCACAAGTGCAACCCCAGGTCATTCACATATACAATCCTGGGTCATCCACATGTATAACACGGGTTATTCAAAGGTGCAACCCCGAGTTATCCACATGTATAACCCTGGGTCTTCCACATGCAGAACCCTGGGTCTTTTACATGTATAGCCCTAGGTCATCCACATATACAACCCCGAGTCAACCACTTACGCAACTCCCAGTCATCCATATGTTTAACCCGGATCCTCCATATGTACAACCCCGGGTCATCCACATGTATAATCCCGAATCATCCACATGTATAACTTCGAGTCATCCACATGTACAAACCCGGGTCATCCACATGTGCAACCCCGAAAAATTTGCATGTATAACTCCCGGTCATCCACAGATATGATCCTTAGGTCATGCACATGCATAATCCCAGGTCATCCACATGTATCATCCCGAGTCATCCACACGTGCAACCCCTGGTCATCCATATGTGCAACCCGAGTCATCCACATATATAACCCCAAGTCATCCAAAAGTACAAACACGGGTCAACCACATGTACAACCCCCGGGTCTTCCTTATGTATTAACTTTAGTCATCCACATATATACCTCACTCATCCAAATGTACAACCCAGGGTGATCCACATGTATAACCCCGAGTCACTCACATGTACGAACCCGAGTCATCCACATGTATAACCCGAGTCATCCACATGTATAAACCCGAGTCATCCACATGTACAACGCCGGGTCATCCGCGTATACAACGCAAATCATCCACATATAACTCCAAGTCATCCAAAAGTACAAACAGGGTCATCCATATGTACAACCCCGGGCCTTACATGTGTATTAACCTTAGTCATCCACATGTGTAACTCAGAGTCATCCAAATGTACAGCCCAGGGTGATCCACATGTATGACCCCGAGTCAGTCACCTGTACAAACCCGAGTCATTCACATGTATAACCCGAGTCATCCACATGTACAACCCCGAGTCATCCACATGTATAGCCCCGAGTCATCCACATGTATAACCCCGAATCATCCACATGTACAACAGTGGGTCATCCACACGTATAACCCCGAATAATCCAATCTGATTTCCTCTATAATTTGTGAATATTATTATATTTTCTCTATACCTTTACCTCCATGCAGTCTTTTTCTTTCCTTCGTGAAAATATTCTGATGTCCATAACCCTTTCATTCTCTAAGAAACTTTACTGCCTTTCATAGACGATCTATTTCCCAAGGCAGCCTTTAACTTTCTGATCCTCTAGATCTCTTGTTCACTGTATCAAACATCCCCGCCTGTGGCATGCACCAGACAAGAGGAGCGAACACCTACCTCGTTCAGACTGACGCACTTCCTGAGGGTGGGGTAGTAGGCCAGGCCGTTGCAGGAGCCTTCACGCGCCCGCACACCTCCCACCCCATCAGGCAGGCAGTCCACAAAGCTGCCGCAGTCCTCGGGGTGCGGGAACCGTCCCTCGGACACACACTTCATTATGCTGCCCAACATCGACACAGACTCATTCA
>JAUUDZ010068450.1:0-10105 GCA_032361705.1 Panulirus versicolor
CCGCCGATCATGACGGTTGTAAACAAAAATATAAGTACAGTAATTTTCTTCCTCCTTGCCATGTTGTCACGCATCGAACATGTCTGGCCAAGACTGATCCTTATCCTCCTCCCACGTCAGTACAAGGCAGCCCACACGCACTAGTTGTTTACTGCTCCCACTGGCCATAGGAAGTGCCGTAAGTAATATCCAGGGAGAAATGAACTGAAAGTTTTGTATATAGAAAGTGACACAGGTAGTAGGGTCGGCCATGCATGAACTCTGACACTACAACAACAACAACAGAGGTTGTGGGGTCGGTTATATAAGAACTCTAAGACTCTACAACAACAAGTAAACAAGGAGACTGGATACCTTCAGGTAGTTATCATGGAGCGAGATCTTTATCACAATCATTTCCTGTCTGGTAAGGTCGCGTGGCAGTCTTCACTTGTGACGTGGGGCCAATGTTATCTAGTATCTGTTTCATGCTGTTTGGTAAGTGAAATTATGCATATGTTGCTTTGAGTCAGGTGCTGGTTCGGGGAAAGAAAATATTCTCATGTTGGTATGAGTAAAACTTTTGTGTGTCATTTGATATTCACCGTAGATTTATGAGAGCTGTTATGTGAAAAAGCAAATATCTAATTTACTTGAAGTAAAGGCTGCTCAGAATAAAATGTTCCACGAAAGCCGAGTAAAACTGGAATAAACATGAGAGAGTCTGCTGGAATATCTTGGGAAATATAACTCATAAGTAAGATATTACAAGAAATGCTGGAGGACTCTGACATTCTGATATTAAACTTATGAATAATTTAACTTTTCCAAAGAAGAATGGGAGGAAGAATGAGGAGCCCTCGGCTTAAGGTTGGATGAGGTTATGAGGCGGAGGAGGGCGGGGATTTGGGGGATAACCACCTCATTATAAAAGGTGACACTGCCACTGAGGCTGACTACCTTATTATGAGGTGATATCCACTGCCTCACTGTGAGGAGACACGAACACTAGGGTTGACTACAAACATAGGCCACATGCACTGCCTCACCAAACATGGGCCTCATACACTGCCTCACCAAACATGGTTTACATACACTGCCTCACCAAACATGGGCCTCATACACTGCCACACCAGGGTGCACAGTGACACTGGGGGTATAGCAAAGTGAGGGATCACATGAGAGCCGCGCCCGACCAGCCTGTCGACAGCTGCCACT
The DNA here is from genome assembly GCA_032361705.1 of Panulirus versicolor. Lineage (NCBI taxonomy): Eukaryota > Metazoa > Arthropoda > Malacostraca > Decapoda > Palinuridae > Panulirus > Panulirus versicolor. The sequence goes on from JAUUDZ010068450.1 coordinate 1,198, forward strand.
AGGGCCTTCCCTCCCTCCCGAACCTTGCCACTAAAAGCGGCTAATGTATGCCTGTTGATCTCATTCGCTGAGTCTGCCAAACACTCCGGCAGTCACCGGTCGTGTGTGTGTGTGTGTGGTTACCTTATAATGCGTATGGGGAGGGAGGGGAGTGCCACGCTTGTAGGACACTTATCTACTAATCCCAAATGTCTTTCGTTTAGACTTATGAATTTCCCGGTTGTGCCAATATTCATTTCATATTTGCTGGGCGTTTCTGCATATGTTCGCTGCTGTCTTGTTTCATGTGTCCACATGTCCCTCCTAATATTTCTACATGTTGTTCCTTCTGACTTCATCATTGTTCCTTTGCATTTCAACTAACCCATTAATGTCAACGTCATCGTGTGCCCTGAGGAATTTTAATGTAGTTATCATAGTTCGCCTTATACTCATTTCCTCCATCTTAGGTAGTCCGAGGAAATTCCTCCTTGCTCTTTAAACGGTTCCTCTTAATTCTGGCACCTTTCTCGACGATTCCTGGTGGAACTACCCCGTGAGTCTGGTATGCATCCTCAAGTGAAGATACTAAATGCTGGTGTCTAATCCGGCATGAGTTGGACATGACCGCGTCTTAATATCTGCTCGTCACAGTACTCTGAAGACAAATTTGATAATAAATCAGTATGTCGTGTGAGCTTGGTCTAAGCCTTGTGATGGGATTGTCTAGTCATATGTTACTTTGATCTCTACTCCAAGGTACCACTTTTGCCCACTTGGTTACTGTATCTTCTTTACTCACTGAGCGGAAGTTGTACGCCTGTCTGTCCTCTCCCTCTACACGTCTTATGACTTTATTCTTCCTGGGGTTGAATTTCATGAGCCACTTGCCGGACCCTTGTTGCACTATGTCTTAGTGGCATTTGCAATATGTTGTACCTCCTGATGCTCTCCACTTCTTTCATGGTATTAGCATCATTATCAACCATGTTCATACATGATACACTTCCTGTCACAACTCAGTTATGAATCTTACGAAACAGCAGTGACGGTCCCAACGTCGAGTCCCATGACACTCCACCAACAACTTTCGCTCAGCCTTAACCCCCCCCCCCCTTTTTTTTTTTCTTCTTCCATTAAGGTAGTTGTTACGCCGTTTAAGATATATTGCCCTGACACCAGCTAGGGTTTCCAGCCTCTTTATCCGTCTGCTATAAGGGACAGTAAGAGGCAAGGAGACTCCGCAAGAAATCATGCACAACACATGACTGGAGGTTTGTACAAGGATGACCAACACTTGGATAAACAGAGAGATGGGTCAGTGATTATGTATCGTTGGACGGCCAGAAAGCGCAAGGGATTTCTGGCACTCCAAGGGCAATACCCACTCACTTATCTTTATGTTCCAAATATTGTTCTTCTTTTCATGGAAGCCCAGTAGTTATGCCGTGCACCATCTCTTTACGGAATCCATATTGCTAAAGTGATTCCTTCCAGCCAAAAAATCTCTCTCCATGTCCTGTATCGTCTCAGCACCTTCATGCCTTCTTACTAACACAGGTCTGTAGTCCAGAATTATTACCCAAGCATGTTCTATCTTGTGTATATAATCACCAAACCAAGTGGTGTTCAAATACATTTATCATTGAAAATTTGCACATGGCTAAATCATCGGATGTTTTGTATTATGTTTATGACTTACACTACACTGAATGCTGCTCGAAACACATCGAGCGTGGCTGACACGTACTTAAGACATGTCCTAACCATGACCAGAAATATTCTTATACGCACCAATATATATATACACTACAGTGAACAAGACTCAGTAAAGTCAGTGGGTGTGGATTCCTTACTGCTAATGATAACCTTGCAGAATGATTAACGTTTCCTTGCACTTGTGAAATATGATTTTAATGTGTAATAGAACTAAACCTGCGATGGTCAGCCTTCCTTGAACGAGGTTCAGGAAAGTGAAATAGATGGCCTGGTAACTCGATTTGACTCCTAAGTTGAAGTTGAGAAACTCAATTTGGAGGGTTGGAGGGCTGGCTGGCTGGCTGGGGTGACTCACCTTCTCTGGCAGAGTGTCTTGTTCCCGCAGGACGGAGTAGCTCCGGTGTGGCCGCAGCTCCCAGAAGATTGTGTACACCATCTTTTACTTCTTCCGTCAATGGTTGCACTGATCACACGTCTACCGATAGTCACCACGTCTTCCGTTAACGGTTCTCTTGCACGCGTCTTCCGTTAACAGTTGTTCTGCATAAGTCTCACGCTAATGGATGAACTTCACACACGTGTTCCGTTAACTTGTACACGCCTTACGTTCCCGCCGTCAGTATACACGTGTGAGACCCGCTGGTTACCGACTTCCCTGACAGAAGCTAAGACCAGCGGCGGCGGGACAGTACACCACGTCCATCAGTCTGCTGTCGTGTAGTTAGCGGAGCAGCCAGGCAGGCAGTCAGCTGTACACACACACACACACTCGAGCGTACTACACTCCCACCCGCTCATGAATGAACTCACGACCCATCCATGAATGAAGGCACTGTAATCTTATCTTCCTTCACTTCCTGATACCAGTAATCGCACACTCGGGCCACATATCTTGGTCAGATAGATCACAAGGTGACGCCCTCTCTCGCTGCTCTAGATCTTGGCCGCTAGACGAACGGCGCGAGGCGAGTGAGTGAATGCGTGGGAGAGTGAGTGAGTGAGTGAGTGAGAGCGGGGAGCGGGAGGCAGCGGGTCGGGCCGTGCTCTCTCCACCAGGGAAGCCACGCGTCTGGGCCTCGTGTGAGGGATGTGTGTGACTGGCTGCTGCCTCCACCACCGCCGCCGCCGCTGGTGGTGGTGGTGGTGGTGGAGGCTGCTCCATGGGGGCGTCCTGACCCCCACCACACCACCCCGCCACACACACACACACACGGGAGGAGGATGTACTCCTGCAGTAGTAGGGAGATCCTTGCGAGCGTCCTGCGCCACCTCATCAAACATCACATGTGAACCTTCCACTGTTTGCAGATGTTAGGACAGACATTGTGAAGGACGTGGAACATTCTTCGACAATTGGAAACCATTGTTGATTTATTTCATTCGCTTCTGACATTTGTCTGGGTGCCGGTGTTCCGTTATTGACACCTGTTTTTCTGTTTACAGATTAATGATTGGGTATGTGACGTCCTGCATATGTATGTGCGCTGGTTGTGTGACGCCCTACTGACGTTCACGGGCTGGTGGTTGGTGGTGTGACGCCGTACTGATGCATAGTACAGTGTTTATAACGATAACTGAAATTATGGAAATCATATTAAACTTCCATATAATGATGATAATGATTGTATTAGAATTATCATTATAAATAGTATTATTATCATTATTATTTTTGTGGTACAGTGACGATTTACGGTAGCGGTTGCAACACTGAGATAAGGCAATTATGCCTCGGGTGATAGCAACAAAGGCTTACACTACAGTCCTGTGAATAGCAACAAAGGCTTATACTCCGGTCTCAGGAAGGAGAAATTCTATAGAACTAGGTCACTATAGCGGGTCAGGTGTTCCTGATGACTCTGTTTTTAAAAACGATTTGTCAGATGTGGCGGGATCAGGTGTATTGTGGGGTCAGATATGGGGTTAAGTGCTGGTAAACAGTAATGAAACCAAGCCATGAGTGAGGGTTGTATAGGGAGGATGGCGTGTGCCGCACGGACCTCACCTCTGGTCAAAACCATAACACTGCAGAAAGAAGGGCTCTGGATACCCTACTGTGTGTGTGTGTGTGTGTGTGTGTGTGTGTGTGTGTGTGATGTAGTAGACTTATGGCAGCCGTCACAAGGCATGACATGGAGATCTACCGTATTACTGATGGACACGATGTGAAATATTCGAGTTGAGAACTGTTGTTATATCCACAAGTACCAACCATTTCCTTCCTCTCTCGCTCATGTCTGGATGATGACGTATCCTGTACGTGATCCGTCTCACAGTAGCCCAGACTCTTGTACTGCCAGGAAGGCGGATACTAGTCTGACATCATGACAGTGACATCGACCTAGCCTGATATCATGACTGACGTCGAGGTAGTCTGACATCATCACACTGACATCGAAATGTGTGAGCCAGAGAGACTGGTGTGCCCAGAATTTAGATTCACTTCCAGCCATTGTATCTCATATGCATACGAAGTTATGAACCTGACAAGAGCACTCAATATTTAAACCCTGACCTCGACCTCTCAGTTAATGACCTAAATTTGGCATGCTGCACTTTATCTCGTATGATGCACGACCTTTCAACAAAAGTTCACAGTGTGCCACACAAAGGCATGGGCCATACTGAAAAATGATGTTATGGGAACAAATTACCTTGAACTCTCACCTAATAGTCTAACATGCATGATGCTAACATTATACGCAGTTTCTGTTACACAGGAGCAAGTGTAAGGAATTTACAGGAAAGCAGAGTTAGAACTGGTGGCCTTGACCTTTGACCGATGACCCAACTCTGGCATGCGAACCATCGTCTTGTGCGACATGACCTGTGAAAGCTTCACCTTTCTCTTCCCATCTGACCCAGCTATGTAGCCAACGTTCTCTTGGCCCGTCTGTCTGTATGTTGATTTGTCCTTATCTTTGTATATCTCTGACGGAAGGTCGTCGGCAACCACCGACCAAGGAGGTGTATTAACGGTACTACCCGTCTGGGTATCGGGAAGATTAGTGCCGGAGACGCAGTCAGCCATCCCGTCCGTGGCTGTCAAGTGTCACCCCTTTGGCCCAGGTAGCTGTCTTTGGTTTCTGTCTCACCCACACGTGGGTTACTAGCATTCAGTCCACAAACATACGGTATCTCTACCTCATACATACTTCGCAACACATACCTCACACGAGTTGTTCTTCCTGGTTAATATATTACTGTGGTGAGTGCCACGCGCTTGCCCTGCTTTTTGGTAAAATCTCGTTGCCATTAAGTACTCATAAGTACTTTGTATATAATGTCTTTCTGCTTTTGGCTACACCTTGTGAGCTGGCCTTGTGTGTAGGGATGGGAGTGTGGCATTAATAGCTGTTCTAAGTGTAGGAAAATGTCTAGTATGAGTGTGTTAAGAGAGCTTTGACTGGGACGAAGCAGCCAAACCTTAAGAGTGTGGTGACTGACCCTAGGTAGGATGTAGTGACATCTGCCACTACACCGCCTTACTAACTGCTCAGTAATCATAGTCGTAAATCCGGGAAGTATAAAGTGTTGTGGTGTGTCAGGTGTCGGAGGGTGTGGTGTGGGCTGACCGCAGGGCAGGAGTTGTGGCTACAGGGTAGGACAAGGTTACGTAGCTGTATCCAACACAAAAATGATACCAACAAAATTTGAACTGTCTCTTTCCCGCTGGGGACCAAACAGCTGATGATAACTAGGATAGAAATTCAAAAGAAACAGTTACAACTAATTAGTTGTGTTTTTCCACGACAGCATACATTGTTAATGTCCCGTCTTTTTTCTCTTCCATATACTACTGCTTCAAATTATTGTACTCATATATATACTTATACCTATAGCTACTTATCAGTAAACCTAACCTAACCTCATCAAACCTAACCTAACGTCGTCTGGGTTGATTTAAGACTTGTTAACCGCATCATGACGACGTTACGATCAGTAATCACAACGGTAGCATCCTTGAGCACAGTGATGCAAAACTTGTGTATAATGGTCCAGCCTTTGGGTAAACACTTTAAGGGTCAGGTCAGAGACCAGGGTTACATCTCCCAAAAGTCAAACAGTTGTAGGTAAAGCTCGAACCTTTGTGCTCATGGGATTAAATCCAAGATCATTGAATCGCCGGTCTGGCAGAGTCCTGACGATAACAAACAGTGCCTGAAAAATGCAAGCATGGGATTGGGTGGTGCTGGCAGCCAGTGTGCAGTGGTTCGTTTCCCGTCACACTGGTGTATGCGGCTACACGGAGAGAATTCAATATGAGCCGCCCGGCATTGTGTTGCATTTGGATTTCGGTTTATCTGCACTCACAGTAAAACGGCTTTATCACCCCACACAATTGTGTTTATGACTCGATTAATGAATGAAATTCCTGAGAGAAAAATTCCAACTATTAGTATCACAAAAAAACTAGCCAATAAGTCACAGAACAAACTTTTAGTCAAAAATATTCAGAAAACAAAATCTTTAAGTCGAAATGAATCATGAAATGAAATCTTAGTTAAAAAAAGAGAATCGCACAACAAATTCGTAGCGAAATAGAATCACAGAAAATTTTAATCAAAACAATCACAGATCAAAATCCTGTTCAAAAAGAATCACACAACAGTTTCCCTGTAAAAAAAGAAAATCGCAGTGAAATCCTAGTAAATAGAAATACAGAATAAAATCTTGCTCGATAGAGTACAACAAAATTCTAGCCAACAGAATCACAAAATATAACCGTACTGGTATAATCGGAGAATAAAGTCCTAACCAATACATCACAACAAAATCATGACCATGAGAATCATAGACAAAATCCTAGTCAGTAGAATCCCACAGGACAGAATCACAGCTTGTTTATACGCAGTGAAGTTAAATAGATAATTCCACCATTGTTACCTGGACTGCTTACTGCCAGATTGTTTTTGCATGTTAATTATCATCATAAGAACGAAGTATATATGCGTTTATGAGTGACACGGATGTTTGAACACACAAACGAACGTAAATTCAGTTTTCCATTTCTTGATTAGAACTGTGTACGCTGAAAACTATCAATTTGCGGTAAGCCTGAGGATTATTTTGACGCTTCTTGCTTTTACCAGAAATATAATTATCAATTAAAACAGTGTTGCTGTGCTGTATGTTTGTCTGTGTGTATGGTAGGAACTCCAGTTCCAGATTGATACTTATGACAACTCATGTTATAGGTCTTGATCACAGGTCGAGTGTTAGATCATCATGTACCAAGGTGGATAGAGTCGTGCATGTTAATAGCCGGAACATAACCCTTCAGAACGACGGCACGACCCTTAAGCACGATAGCATGAATCTTGAATACGACATTACGTTCCTTAAGCACGATTGTACGATCCTTGAGCACGACGGTATGGACCTTGAGTATGATGGTCTGGCCTTTGTCATCATCCTTAAGGGTGGTATCGTGCAGGGTGTGAGGGGGAAGAGGGTCAGTGTCCATGGAGACTTTGCCGATGTCCAATATCTGGCAATATGAGCCTGGCTTCCTGGCTATTAAGTTTGTTTGTCTCCTCGGTAAGATAACCTCCAACCCAAGTATTGCTTTCTGTTGCACGAGACGTTCCAATCCATGCCAATTAGGGGGTCAATACCTGCTTCGTGAAAGATGGCCGGCAAGCCAGTGTTCCCCCGGCCAATATCCGACCATCAAGATGGCATCGTCAGAAGCAAGCTGAACGCCTCTCCAATTTGGTTTTGTGCGCGTCGCGTTTCCGGACGGAAGGCATCGCGCCCTCCCGCCCGCTTTTCTCGCCAGGTTTAAAGCGACATTGGCGAGAACACGTTATTGTCTCTATTGGCAATACTGGTTATTATACACGCGCAGTCATGCAGAGAATAGCCTCTGATGCTTGCAGGTTCCTGTGTATATATTCGTATACGTGTGTGTTGTATTTTTTCGGTAGTGACGAGGTCGTTTCTGCCTAGTATGATGCCGTGAAAAACAGGTGGAGAGAATGTTAATTTTACAGGCGGGTATTGTTGACTATAATCTGGCGGAGTGCATAGCGGATGTACTCATACAACCACACTCTCCTTCATGCCCCCACACTCTCCCTTACATACACCATTACTTGACACCCAATTACAACCTGGACACTTGAGAAAGATAGCAAACATTGTCTCACATATGATGTTAACGCCTAGATACAGACACAGACAGACAGGTAAAGGTTAACTTTATAAAAAAGAAGACAAGAAGAACAATAACAAGCCATATACACATGTACAGACGGAGGAACATAAGAATGTGGTAGGTGTCACAGATATAGACAGGAAGAAGGGTGTGTGGTAGGTGTCACAGATATAGACAGGAAGAAGGGTGTGTGGTAGGTGTAGGTTGGCGTATCAGCTGAGCTTCGTCTCTTGCTAGCCTCGCTCCCGACCCATGATGGTCTTATTGATTACTCCTCCCACCTGCCTCGCTCATGTCTGTCTGTTTGTCTGTCTGTTTTGGGTCTTTGTCGTGTCTCTCTTTTATGGCCGTCTTTGTTCTGTTAGGCTGTCTGCACTGTTTTCTGCCGTTATTCTTCACGCCTTTCTCTTGTTTTTCTGTTTCATGTGATGCTCAGGTTATCCCTTACATGTTAAGCTGCTTCTCCTCCTCCTATTCCTTGTTTATCTGCATCTTATGTTTTTTCTTTTCTTTGTGTTCATATTTATTTTACTGTTGTGTTTATTTCTTTCCTCTCATCTTGTTTTAATCGTATTGACTTTTAACTTTCTGTTCATTTGTTTGTTGATGTTTTCTTCACTTGTTCAGTGATGCATGGTCTTCTCTTTTACTGTTGGCTGTTGTTTTGATGAAGACATTATTGTATCAAGTCCAGGTATCTTATGAATCCCTGGTTTCTCCCTCGGGTGTATATAAGCTTAACTCTCTCCATTTACCCCCTCCTTTAATGTTTGATTGCCTTTTTCAGTGTGCTTTATTATATTATATTGGATGCTGTGTCTTTATTTCTAAGAAAATTAAGTTTTTCCTTTTTCTGTCGGATTTACATCTGCTTGTGTTAAAGTTGCCAGTTCATCATCATCTTGTGGCTTTTTAAGAGATTGATTTCAAGGTTATTGTTTTTGTTTTTTCATGTGGATGTTTCGTGGCTCCGGGTCGTTGTATATTAGTTCCTGCTTCACCTCTCTCTCTCTCTCTCTCTCTCTCTCTCTCTCTCTCTCTCTCTCTCTCTCT
>JAUUDZ010068471.1:0-20505 GCA_032361705.1 Panulirus versicolor
CACCACTTAATGGAGGCCACACCGGCACCACCTGATGGAGACCACATATACATATCAACATATACACATATACATACGTATACACAGCCATATACATATATACACATGTACATATTCATACTCGTTTGCCATCCATTCTCGGCGCCAACCTGCCCCACGAGAAACAGCATCGCCACCTTTTGCCTCAACGAGGTAGCGCCAGGAAAACACAAAAAAGGCCACATCCGTTTACACTCACTCTCTAGCTGTCATGTGTAATGCACCGAAAACACAACTCCCTATCCCCATCTAGGCCCCACAGGCCTTTCCGTGGTTTACCCCAGACGTTTCACATGCCCTGGTTCAGTCCATTGACAGCACGTCGACTCCGATATACTGCATCGTTTCAATTCACTCTTCCTTGCACACCTCTCACCGTCCTGCATGTTCAGGCCCCGATCGCTCAAAAAAAAAGAAAAAAAAAATTCACTCCATCCTTCCACTTCCAGTTTGGTCTCCCGCTTCTCCTTTTTCCCTCCACCTCTTACACATATATCCTCTTTGTCAACCTTTCCTCACTCATTCTCTCCATATGTCCATACCATTTCAACACACCCTCTTCTGCTCTCTCATCCACACTCTTTTTATTACCACACGTCTCTCTTACTCTTTCATTACTTTCTCCCACTAACAAAGAAGCGTCAGGAACTAAAAAATAATGGCCTCATTTGCACACATCCATAGCCACCTCCGACACACTACTTTGACTGTTTCGTATGCCCTGGTTCAGCCCATCGGCAACATGTTTCTTTACATACAATGCATCAGTTAATTTCTTTCCATTCCATGCAGGCTTCGCACCCTCCTGCCTATGGTACACAGCCACCACAGTCTGTGCGTAATGAGACCGTATACATTTGCTTTCTTATTCCATCGAGGCCGACGTTACGACCCTTGGGTATGACGGCCTGCCCATCGTACCTGAGGGTTGTTCAGACTCTCATTCGTCATGGCTATACAGAGCCATTATGTTCGTGTGATGACCACAGAATCATTAAGTTATCCCCCACAATCTACTTTCTAGTCTTGCACCAGTGAAGGCCAGGAAACCTCTTTCGTATTGGATCTTGAGAGATACTAGTCTTATCAGTGATTGGGTCCTTTGCTTGCGAAACTCTTAGCCAATCTCAGCATCGCCCTCAGCGTTCTAGGGACACCTGCTGTCAAGTGTCTCGTCACCAAAAGATCGCAGGCAGTTACAGGACAGGATGGTCATACACTCCGAGACTCTGGTGGGCCAGGTGAGTGATTGATATAGAAGTTTCTTAGTTTATGGACCAATGGTGACATGGTCCACCTGTGTGAGGATATGGACTGTTTGAATGCGTCCAGCACTGATGATATGAACACCGCTGATGACGTGGTGACATAGGTGACACTGATGGAGCTGTCTTCAAGGAGACTTTACTGCAACTGAAGTAGTGACTTTGACTGCATATTGAGATTGGTGAAGTGTAGACGCTGGCGTCATAAATGGCGTCGCTTCATCGTTACATTTTTCATGTGGACCAAATGATTTAGAATGCTAAGCTGGTTTATACCACTTGCATCGCTCTTTTGTTATAAGTTGCATCACGTGGTGTTACCCCTTATCAATCTCATGTTACCAGTTGCATCAGTCATTTGTTACCACTTATGTCAGTCGCTTGCAACCTGTTGCATCAGTCACTTGTTATCAGTTACATGATAACATTTGCATTAGTCACTTGTTATCAGTTACATCAGTTACATGATAACATTTGCATCAGTCACTTGTTATCAGTTACATCAGTTACATGATAACATTTGCATTAGTCACTTGTTATCAGTTACATCAGTTACATGATAACATTTGCATTAGTCACTTGTTATCAGTTGCTTGTCACCTTATATCATTTGCATCAGTCATGTTACCAGTTGCATCATGCACTTTTTACTAGTGTATCAGTCACTGTTCCTAGTTGCATCAAATTCTTGATGTCACTTGCATCTGTCACTTGTTACTACTTGCATCAGTCACTTTTACCATTTACCTCAGTCACTATTGCCAGTTTCATAAGTCAATTGTTATTAGTTGCATTACATTTGTGTTAGGCACTCTTACCAGTGATGTCATTAACTTGTTTCCTGGTGATTAGTTACGGTTACCAGTTACATAAGCCATTTATTACTAGATGCATAAGTCACTTGTAACAAGTTGCATTAGTCACTTGTAACCAGTTGCATTCATAACTGTTACCAGTTGCGTTATTGAATACTACTTGCTGCATCATCCACTTATTATCAGATGCATCAGTCACATATTACCAGTTGCATGAGTTAGTGTTGCCACTTGCATCATTCTTGCTGCTAGTAGGTGCATAAGGCAAGCTTGAACCCATACCAGTTACTGCTGACTTGTACACACATTCCCTGCCGTATAGTGCACCAGATCCTGTTCCTTGTGAATTTCCAATTACCTAGTGGGGTGTTTTCACCCCATGCTGCCAATCGCCTCTTGTAGTACCAGTTATATGATGCTCAGTATACCAGGCACAAAGTTACTTTTGGGAACATTGTACTGGTTACATGCAATATTGTTTTCTTATGCACCAGTCACAAGTATAGTACATGTTTGATTTCACCAGTAAATAATTAACTATGTAGCAACAGTCATTTGATGCCCTCTATACCCATGCCCTGCTACTGCATGCACCAACTACCTTTGATTTAAGGGGACCAGTTACCCACTTTGCATGCCACTTCCCTTGCTGCTTAAAGCACCACTCTTTGGTCTGTTCAGTCTTCCTTTGACACTTCGGTCTCTGAATGGTTTCTGCTGGACTTAAAAGGTTGTGGTACTTAAGAGTTGACATACTATACTATATTATTTTCATACATGACTCTTTACTTATCCCAGAAATAAATTGTCTGGTTGTCATTAATGTATCTTTCCTTAGGTCTTATGTATTATGTTTTCTTGAATTACCTGTTTGTACTCTGTGGAGAGGGAGTTTTACACTCATGGGGCCCATTTCTTGAACACTCGGTTATTATGCAGCCTTTTAGATTTATGTATGCCGTTTGCATACATGTATGCAGTGTGCTTGACAGATTCATCTTGATTCTAGAATGATTATTAAGTGTATGCCTCCAAGAAATTATGTCATTCACCAGAGTCCATTATGGAAGAAAGCTATCATGATTTAGTGTTTTTTTGTCAGCGGTGAGACATTCTGTGGTATTATATTGTTGATTATGATGAGTCTTAAGAGGCTTTGTTGTGACCAGTCATAAATCATTCTTTGGTGTTGTGGCAAGTGGAGAGCCATTCAGTGGTATCGTGCTGTGGTCAGTAATGAATCACGTTAAACTGTGTTGTGATCAATTGTAAGTCATTCTGTGATGTTGTGGCCAGTCATGAGAAATGTTGGGCAGTGTTGTAGCCCATAGTGAATCATTGTGCAGTATTGTGTTGTGGCCTATTGTGACTCACGTTGCACTGTTTTGGCCATTGATACTTCATTTCATATGACTGTGTTGTGTTGTAATTTGTAGCAAGTCATCCTTTAGTATGTCTTGTGTCTTTACTGAATAGTGCTGTGGCATGTGTTATGGTCAGAAAGGAGTTCTGCAGTGGTGTGTATGTTGTGACTAGTGGTGATTTAGTGATTCATGCTTTTTTAATATTATGGTCGCTGGTGTGTAATGTATTGGTATACTTATTTGTACAATCATCATCAGAACTTTCTTTACTTTCAGACTGCTTTCTGAATTTTTGTATTGTCTTCAGTCACAGTTTCTCACTGTGCTTATTCTGTTCACCCACTCTTTGATGAGTGAAGAAGCACTTCTGCATATTTTTTTGCCTCATGCTTATTTTTGTGATTTGACCTCTTGTAAATTTTTCTTTCCTGATGACAAAAAGTTTCACTCCCATCAATTGTCAGTTTCATGCAGAAGCTTAAGAGTTGTAATCTTATTCATCCTTTTTTTTCTTTTCCACCATGAACATATTCATAACAGCTAATGTCCCTTTCCAACATAATTCCCATCTCATAGGTACCAATCTTTGTTGCCTTTCATGAAATCATATGTTTTAGAGCAGTGTTATTCATGTTTCTTCTGAGGGAAATCTCCACTGGAGATGAACAATCCAAGTTAGATATGATTCATTACGTGAATGTTTTCCTACACATTTCTTCATTTGTATACTTAAATGCACATATGACATTAACTATCACACAGTGTGTCTACTTAACAGTTCTTATGTAATGATATGGTTATATGCAAGACCCTATGTTATCCCCTGAGTCCCACAAGTGTGCATGAATGTTTTGTGCTTTGTTTTGTACCTCTCTGTGCACATCAGTCTGTGTACTTTGTATGTACTTGCCTTACTGCAACTGCCTAATTGTGCAGCATTTGGTAGAAGCTGAGCACCTAGAGGACCCTATCTCATAAATTCTCTATATTGCCACACACTTCTTATTTAAATTCTCTTTAGTGTCTCTTTTCAGTCTTATCATAGTTTATTGTATTCATCTATAACTATAGAAGTACTTCTTCACATCCTTTCTAACATCCTGTTGAGTCTCCCACTGTGACCTCTCATGATTCCTTTTTGCCAGTTTCAAAGAACTCTTCACTCTAGTTACATACTCTGTTAACTTGTAGATTAATGTACATTTCTTATTTTTATCATTGTACTTTGAATTTGATTAAGTTGAACCTCATCAGTCATACATCAGACTAACATTAGAGCATGTCTAACTCACTTTGCTCTATTCTTGGTCATTCTTTACTTTTTTAGTGATTTTAGCATGATCTATAAACATGTTAAAAGATAATTCAATCCTTCTGGCAAGCCATTTGCACAAGTCAAGTAATTCACTCAAGTTAAGAATATTATATTGTGCTTTTCTTATTTCTTGCTCTTAAAACCTCATAAATGCCAAGTGCTTGTTTTGTTGCCTGTATCTTTTCCATATTATCTTCAAGTGTTCTTTAGCTGTTTGACATATTTTGTTGAAATATGTCTTACTCTTTTTTAGACCTTTTCTATCCTGCCCCTACAAATGTTTCCCTTGTTATAAAATTCTTATTATAGGTTCAACAAAACCTTTATTAACAGATTCTATATTCTGTGTAATTCCATTTTTATACTCCCATAGATATGTTTTAGCTCAGTATAATTACCATAGTTGTATCTCCTTTCTGAGTATGGGAGTATGGTTTTCTCTTTGATCTTCTTTTAGATGTTTTTACTACCTGTTTAATCAGATTCAAGCACCGCCTGGTCACTTTTTTATTGTGTGATATGGTTACTGATATATTCTCTCTGTGTTACAGATAGAAATGGAATGTTATATTAAGGGAGAATTTGTTTGGGTCATCTGCCTCCAAGGTAATTTTTGGCTTACTGAACTATGATTCATGTTGCATTTTTAATACCTCAATCATCATTCAACTATTCATGTGTATTCCCTCTTCTGCTCTTTGTGGGCTGATTATACTTGTGGTCCTTGATTGCATTTTGCTTGTGAACAGAGACAGGTTTTCTCTGTCATTGATGGGTCTTCATCTTTTTATTTTATTTCCTGAGTCTCATGATATTATGGGTTTATGGCCTCCCTTTCATTTCATTGTACAGTTCATTTACCTTCCTTTACTAAATGAACTGTGGCTATTTCAGGTTTGCAAGGCATTTATGCCTACCTTTTAGAGAATATTGTACTCATTCTAGTCTTGACTCCAAGCACATTCTTCTCATTGTATGTGTTTTTGGCATGTTTGGAGTGGTTCTGCAGTCAAGCAATTCACGTACTCTTTTGATATTTTACTACTCGGATGTGATTTCCACTGTAATGTAAACAGCTCATTCTTAACTTCCCAATTTATCTGCTTTTACTGTGACAGTTTTGCATCCATATTGTCTTTATTAGGATGTGATCTGAGTCATGTTTATTTGAAATGCAATATTACATATGAAACGCTACAAAAGTCTTGTAAAAAGCAAGTTTTATCATTTATTTTATTAAGTTGGTCCTGCTATTTTCGGAATAAAAGAAAACTTGTCACAGTCTGGATAATTCCAATTTATGTAGCTGTTCATCTAGGCTACATCTGGTTAGGATTTTGGCTTCAGTGTTGTTTCATGGCTGTTTTCACCTGACACATTCAAGTCTCCTAAAAAGATTATATTTGATACTGGACATTTTTTCTATAAATGATTGTGGTCTTACATCTGATCACTTACAGAATAGTGTGATGACCAAGTACAGAATTGTGTGATATCCAAGTAAATGTATTCAGTCTTGACAACTGACACTTGTACATATCATTTGAGGAATTCATTTGTTAAGAAATAGTAAATGAATGTGTTTTACTTAACCCATCTCCTCCACATATCATTCATGTCCTGTTACACCTGTAAAGGTTATGATTTTGGATGTAAATCTTACTGTCCATGTTATCAAACCTTTTTACTTATTTTCTTAAATCTTTCTCAAAGGTGCTACACTTCTTTGGTATTTTAAAAATCATAAACTTGTCTTATTTCAAACAGTTTTGCTAGTTCGTATGTATTATGAATGTAGATATTAATAATAGCTTTTCTGAAATTTCAGGGATGGGTATGGAAGAGAAACATGGGAAACGAGAGGATAGGCTTACATAAATTTTGGCTTCTGTTATGGAAGAACTGGATCTTACAACGTCGGAAAAAGGTATGCACATGGGAATTAATTTACAATATTTTGTTGGATGTTGTGTACAGATTGTTTATTATAGTCTTGAGTGACTTTAACCTCCATATACCACAAACACCATGTCATACTACTGTATGTGTGCATCTGTATTACTTTCAGAACAGAAATTGGGCACAGAAGTACTGTACAGTACTGTACTTTGTGTATCATATATCTCAGTATGAAGATATACTGTACTCTGCAGTTGTCATACTTGTTTTCCTCCCTTGGCAGTGTGACATCCATATTGGTATGAGCACATTATATGAAATACTGTGAGCTGACATTTGCAACTTTCATGAGCAATATTGTGTGTGTGTGTGTGTGTGTGTGTGTGTGTGTGGAAATAACTTGTGTAATTACCTATTTAGCTATTGGGGTCCCCATCTCTTGGACATTCTCTTACTATCATATATCTTCTTAGTATGCTGTATGTATTAACCATGTTCCCAGTCATTTAATTCCATTTATCCATTACTGTTTAAATATAAAATTATATTTTTTTTTACTACTTTTTTAACAAGTTTCTTGCTTAATTTTAGTTAGATACTCTGGTTTCTCTGCCCCTACATTTTACGAAGAACTCTTCCATATCCATGTCATTGACCAATTTTGAAAACTTAAAGGTTGTGATCAGGTCATCCCTCACTCTCCTGTAATTCAAGGTAAGCAAATGTAAAACCTCTAGTCTTTCCTATAACTCAGCTCTCCTAATTTTGCCACCATTTTTGTTTCCCTCTTTTGGAGCTTCTCTTGTACCCTACTGCTTCTTTAGGTGCAGTGACCAAACTTTAGAGGCATACTTATTTTTTATGTTATCTCCACTGTACACCTGACTGCCCATATAGGAATTAATTTCTGATTTTCACTTTCACAGCAGAATTCAAAGATTAAGTTACCAAGGGCATTGACACTTCAAATACAATGGTATATAGTATGAAGGTATGAAGAAGTACTGTATGCAAATTAGAGTCACTACTTTTTTAGTTGTTCACCAATATTTCATTCCAAATCCCCTTTTGCAATATCAAAAAATGTTTAGAAGTAGATATGTGAGACAAACAAATAAGGCTTTTTATCATGCAGAGCAGATGTCTATGAAAGTTGTTTCTTATTTATGATTCTCCCTTTACAATATGAAGCTTATGAAGAATCTCGTTCCAATTTTTTTCTAGGTCAAAACTCAAAAACTCAGTTGTCAGAATGAAAATTTACAGGCAAGTTGGAGATGATCTGTGTTTCTCTGAAAGATTAGAATGTTAGACTATTTCTCCACTATATAGCTATGTCCTACACAGAATTTTGTTAGCTTGTTTTCTCACAAAGTATAAGTGCTAGTTAATTTAAACTTTCCCACTGTAACTTGTCATCTGCTAGTGAATACTGGTGCATGAGAAACAGATGATAGGTTATGGTTGTGTGAAAGTTTTGCTGTCCCATCTAAAAACTTCATGGATTCTGAATGCTTACTTTTTGTCTTATAATCATAAATCTGCATCAAAAGTTTTGATTATGAAGACCCAGTGTTTCCTGATAACATGAATAGGATATAGGAAGAAACTTGAAAAATAGATCTTGTTGAATGTGATAAATTTTCTCCAAAATGAAAGAGTCTTTCTTAGTCATTACTGAAAGACTGTAATGAAAACATAAAGTCTAATATGGTCATATCAGCAACGGTTGCAGGGATACTGAACACGAGTTGAGGTAAAGCTGTGAGACATTTCTCTCTTAGCTCTAAGATAGGTTTGAAATAGTCCCATTCCATTCCATTAATTATCCCTTGGAATAGGAAAGAAAGAATACTTCCCACATATTCCCTGCGTGTCATAGAAGGCGACTGAAAGGGGAGGGAGTGGGGGCTGGAAATACTCCCCTCTCATTTTTAATTTTCCAAAAGAAGGAACAGAGAAGGGGGCCAAGTGATGATATTCCCTCATAGGCTCAGTCGTTTGTTCTTCATGCTACCTCTCTAATCCGGGAAATGGCGAATGGTATAAAAAACAAAGCAACATTCCATTAACACTTGATAATTGCTGAGAATTTAAAGCTAAGACAACAACTTTTCCACAGATTCAGACAGTGATTGAAGTTGTGCTACCTGTGGTGTTCTGTGTCCTGCTCGTTATAATTCGAGATCTAGCACCGTATGGGGTTTTCCCAAAACCCACATACTACAAGCCATTTGAGATCTCAGAATTACCATCAAACTTAACGTAAGTTGCTTATGGATTAAAAAAATTTTGCATGTGCATACAGATCATGAATGAATGTTCACTTCAGTACATCATGGTGTATGAAACATTATTTTTATTTTGAATTGAAAAAAGGCATATTATATTGTAGATATTCTTCAACATAATAGAATTACTGCTTAACATGTTTCATTTTCCATAATTTCACTGAATATATTAGAGCATTTTTTTTTTTTTTTTGCTGGAGTATAATCAGTTATTCAGAAAGAATGCAATAGCTTTTGAACACTGCAGTCATGGGACTGCAGGAGTGAAATTTGAATCTTTGACATACGGTAAGGGTTTATGTGGCTGAGCCATGTTGTCCCACATATGCGTGTTTGATGATATTTGAAGTGTTCAACTTTTAATAGGTTGGCCCATAAAGAGGCTACTCAGTCATTGTTTTTTTCACTTTATTATACAGATTCTGATACTTTCTGTCTGTCTCTCAATCCTTCTGTCAATCTATCACTTTGCATGATACTTTCTGTCTGTCTCTCAATCCTCCTGTCAATCTATCACTTTGCATACATGTAGTCTTCATTCACATGAACCAGCATGAAATGCTGTCCTTGCATCCAGTCCCCTATCATTTTTCTAACATCCTCATCCTAAATTACCTTAGTCTTAATGAATTCTGTCATTTTTCTATCCATCTATTTTGCAGATTGCCTCTTGTACTTGTGCTTTCTGCTGTACTGCTGTATATCTTGACCATCCTGTCATCTGCCACATGTTCTACATAATCATACGTATGTCTTTCAGATAACCCCTTTTTCTCTCATCTACAATTTTGTTCTGTCAACCCTTGCAAGTTATTCATCACTACTGTTCTAATTTTTAACCTCTCCAGACCTATGTACTTTAGGTTTTGCATGCATCAGGACCGGGATATATACTCTTTCCTGCATGCTTCTTGCACACTCTTTGCTTAGGTTTTTCCTGCTTACTAAAGCTTTCACTGCATCTCCAATTTTTCTCCCTTGATGTACTCTGCAATCACCTTCAGCTCTCCCATTGTCACACATGATATGATTTACCCCCAAATATTTAAGCTCATGAATATTCAAACCCATACTTACATGTTTCTTAAACATATCTTTATGTTATCACCCTATCCTTCCATCTTGCCTTAGTCTTCAGTGAGGTCCACACATATATATCTTTCAATCTTGCCTTAGTCTTCAGTGTGGTCCTCACATATATATCTTTCACTTGAGTATATTCTTAATTATAATATCTTTGCATTCTTTCTGTATGTCTTTAGTGGTTGATGTATAAGCCAATGCCCATTAATTGACGATTTTCATCTTGGAAGCTCCTCATTTCTCACTCTATCCTTCTGTTTTTCTTCTTTTTTTTGTCAAACCATAAATTCATACAGATTGCTGGCTTTCCTCTATACTTTAACACATTCCTACATTAATATGAAATGCAAAGATGCTCATTACTTCAGATGCATTTGGACTGATTGATAAAACTTTTTTGTTTGGTGATTACGTTTATTATAGTTATTTTAGTGTCCATTCCTGTGATATCTGCCATGGTAATTTTAGACTCAAGATATTTCAGTCTTATCTTCATAGTTTGTATTGTATTATTAGAAAATTAAGCTTTTGATATACAATGTATATGTATTGACTAGCCGTTTGGGAATTTGTTGTACAATGTACATATATGGACTGACCTTTTATAAATGTTGTTCTTTGGTATTATTAGAATTCATTCCTGACACAATCCTTGAAATTGAGCTGTAGCTTTTTTGCCAGCCTACCCAAGAAGCAGTAGGAAAAGTTACATAAGTATATATGAAATAAAGTAAATCATTGCTTTTATGTGTGAAAGTATGTAATGAGAGAAGAGTACTTACAGATGAAATTGATCTAAGTATAATACAGTACCTATTGTTCTGTGATGATGAAAATTTTGCAGAGTGGTTAGGAATGATATTTGTTGCCTTTCTGAGCATAAGAGGCTGGGCCTAATTAGATCAGAATAGCAACTGAGAAAATTCATAGAATTGTAGAACATGTTCTGAATCTGTGAAATACTATTTCTCTGAGAAAGGAGCATCAGAGTCCCATTCTTTATAGGAATGATATAGTACTGCAGTAGTTCAATAATAACCTGTGGATAAATCTACCATATGCCCACAACAAAATGATTCTCTTTGGAGAACTGCTGCTCACCGTAGTTTCTTCCATATGAATAGGGTTGATTCCCTAAGCTAAAATGATAATGAATGTAAATGAACACAAATAACTCATTCCAATAAAACCTTAAACTACAGTACAAGAAGGATAAGATAACAAATGAGGGTAAAGAAAGTTGGGTAGAAGAATGATGGCTTGCTCATTAGCTTCTTCTGGAGAAAAAAGTAGATTCTTTTGAGTTAAAAACCTCATTTTCCCCAAAATTAATAGTTATAAAGCAAGGTAGATAAAATCATAGTTAAATAGGTAGTAGTTGGTTAGCATTACCAGTACTACCCGCCTGAGTATCAGGAGGGTTAGTGATAGCTCCATTGTGAGCCAAGACTTCAGTGGTTATCAAGTTGCACTCCTCTGACCCAGGTAGCCGTCTTATCTTTCTTTCTCACCCGCATGAGGATTACTGGCATTCTGTTCTCAAACATACAATTTCTCCTTGTCACACATAACACTTGACAACACTTAACTCACACAGCTCATTCTTCATAACTAGATTTTCCTGTGGTGAATGCTATGTGATAGCACTGCCTTTTGGCATAATTGTAGGAAATTGAATATTTGAGGACAATATGTGATGTAAGGAGGGTTGATTAATTAAGAAATAGTAAGGTAAGAGAGTGGAGTAATAGTTAGAGGAGTATGTATGAGAGAGCTGAAGAGGATTTGCCGAAATGGTGTGGACATATTTAGAGGATGAGTGGTGAAAGGAAGGCTAAGTGTGTATGCATGTCAGAAGTGAAAGGAACAAGGAAAAGGGAAATTCAAGGTAGAGGTGGAGGGATGAAGTGAAAGATGCTGTGAAGTTACGTAAGTTATTCCAGTCAGCTCTGTTAAGGTGCCTGTATTTATGCTGCTGGAGGGGGAGGTGCCATTTAAGTAGATACACTTATGAGAGTGATCAGATGAACCAATTGGGGGCGATATTGTGGATTCACAGCTGGATGGACTAGAGGTGAACAACAAATCCAGAATATTAGGAGGGTGGTCACAGCAGTCAGGAATATTGGTAGGATGGGAGATGATTTGCTCTAAATCATTGAGAAGGGAGAATGTGAGGGCTTCAATTCCTCCACCATCCATATGGGAGGACTTTAATCATTCTTTATGATGAATGTTGAAAAACCTGAGGTAGAGGATCTTGGCTTGCGGGTTAGAGGTTGTTACAGTCTCATGGCAGGAATTTAGATTGTCGAAGAAGGAAATAAAATTTGTAGAATTAGGAGAGCAATAGGCAAAACAGAAGACAAGTGGTTTTAGGGAGACAAACCGTGAGCCACTTAACATCAAAATTTGGAGACTTGAGGTCCTTGAGGTGTGTGACAGGTGTGTTGATGTTGGAATAAGCACAAACACCACCTTTGAATTAGAATCGTGAGTGGAGGTTATAGTTAGATATGAAAAAGGAACTAGTTAGAACATCATTAGATAACTGTCTCAGAGAGAAGTTAGATATTATGAGAGGGACCAGACAGATGGTGTTCAACTGAGGAGAGGTTACTAGAGAGACCACGAATGTTGGTACAGCGAATAGAAAAAGAGGAAGGTCTAACAGAGGGAAAGGTTGTGGGAGGGGCTGGTACTACTACTGCCAGAGTGGTTGTTGTGGTAGGAAGACCTCTTTTGACATGGGTAAATATAATGAAAGTGTATTGGAGGGAGAAAAATGGGATAGAATGCCTGGAATGGTATATGCGAGGGAGGCATGTAAGGACAGGGTTAAGTAGACACTCTTTAGTCATGGCCATCCACTTTATGGGAGTTTCCACAGGGAATGGGCATCAGACATACAGATAGATAGATAGATAGATAGTTTCAGCAATCCTGTCATAGTGGCCAAGCATCTGAGAAAGGCAAGATCATCCTGCCTGGAAACCACATTGTCTTGGGTTATGTAGATTGTTTGCTTCCATGAATTCAGTCAGCTTGCCTCTGAGGAGTATTTCAAAGATTTTAATGATGTCTGTTAATGAAGCTATTGGCTAGTAGTTTTTCAGAACTCCTTTGCTTCCACTTTTCTGGACTAGGGTAATGTGAGTTAGTTACAGACTCTTGGGAATGATGCCAGAATCTAGACTTTTTTTTCTTGAGGATATTTAGTGCACATGCCAAAGATGTCTTGCATATCTATAAGGAGATTGAGTTCCAAGAGTCTGGGCTAGGGGCACATTGCATGGGCATGCTCTCAGTGGCCTTCTCAGAATCTTGTGTTGTGTTGAGGTGGTGATGTTTGATGAGGTCTAGAGAAGAGATATGAACGAATTAAGCTATTTTCTTTTTCTCTTTCTGGTGCTACCTTGCTACTACATGTATGAAGAAAAACTTATCCCCTCATCTTTATTAGATTGGATTATACGGGCATTCAACCAGTCCTTAGGCACCTCTACTTGGGTTTTATTTACAGTTAAAATCTGTACTAACCAATCAACAACAATATCATTCCCTTTCTTAAGAAATTCAATTGCAATGTTACACATTCCAGTTGGTTTGCCTTACCTCATCTTATGCAAGCATTTCAGTTTCCTCCTTACTTTTCACCAAACCAATTGCCATGGCTCTCACTACATATACCACCATGTCCAAAACATCCTCCGCTACTATATAATCTAACACATTCATCAGTCCTTCAGAATGATTACTCCATCTCTTCACCTCTCTGCCAGTTACCACTTCCCCATCTGCCCTTTTCACTGTTGCTTCCATTTGTTTTCTTGTTCTATTCACACTATTTGCCATCTTTTGGAAACACCTTTTTCATTGTCCCTGAAGTTTGCCAATACTCTCTTTTCAGCTCTTCTTTGCCCTCTTTTTCAGCCCATGCACATTTCTGACCTCCTGCCACTTTCTCTTACATACCTTCCAGATACTGGTTCTCCTTCCCTGCATTTACCACCCATACACCTCTTTTCTCCTTCACTAGGAATTTGATTTCATCACACTGCTCTCTACACTTTCTCATATGCTCATCTCCCATCTTCTGGATTCCACACTGGATACCACACACTTCACCCAAACATGGAAATACTGCTTCCCTAAATACCTTCCACTCCTCACCCATTCCTATTGTTTCATTGATTTTATACCATTTTTCACTGAATCTTTTTTGGAATTTCTACATTCAAGCCTCTCTTTCCAGGCTTGCTCACTGTCACCAACTTTCCACTTGTGTGTCATTTCCACTTTCCCTAAAGCCACAACAAAATTTTACTGTCACTTCTACCAAGAAACGATCAGGCAATCCAAGCAGCTACCCCTTATATTTCATCCATTTAGATTCATAGGAGGTGAAATTAAAGGTTTTGTGTGATTACTTTGCATATGTTTTAAGTGCATGGCATTGTGTATTTGTTAGAAATCTGACCTTTATTTTCAGGCCAGGTGATGATGGTGGAATTATTCAGGACTTTGCTGAGGATTTGTTTAGTGATTCACGTGAACGACGCAAAAGGTCACAAAATGATTTTAACCTAGAGAGTCTGCCATATACGTCTGGAATGTACATGTCTTCTCTTTCAAGTCACTCTCAGGACAAAGAGTATTTTGAGAAATTCAAAAGACCCAGACACAGAAAGAAGAGGTTTTTGGATTTTTTGGATTTTTTTTGTAAGTTCTTATGCAACATATTTTTCTGAATTGATAAGTAACATATGTGAAATGGTGTTGTGTGACTTGATAAAATTTTCAATGTGCTTTTTTGTTTTTCTCAGTTCCTGAAGCTAGTTGGCCTCTAGCTTTCTCGCCAAATACTACTGCTGTAAAAAAGTTGATGTCCTTAGTTGCTGACAGGTTGAATATTGATGAAACAGGTGGGTTCATACAGTTTCTTTAGAAATGTGTACTTCTTTCTTGAGTTTGCACTCTGTCCTTTTCTTTTAGAGGTTATATCTCTGCTCATGATCCATGCATGTCTGAGCACTTGGGCTGAAAGACTTCTCTTGAGATGAGTTAATGTATGCACCATCTCTGCATCTGCCCCTATCACATTACCACTGTATTTGATCTGTACCCCAACTCACTCTGGCCACCTAGAACTCACTTGAAATCTACCTTCAGTTGAAGAAAGTGCATATGACCATGAATGTAATCAAGCTGATGTACAGTTAACACTGAAATTCCATAACATTGCAACAGCTGTAGTGAATTGGTTTAGGCATAGCCCTCTAATGAAAGCTCACTTTTTTGTACTTACAAGGAGTATGCAAAAATTTTCAAGTGGCCCTATAAGATGTTGTTTAGGAACTCACTGGAAAAGAAATAAGTTCAAAGGGAATGGAGGGGAGGAAATGTTATGCTTGTTGCTAAGGGATACATGCTAAAAGAAACTGGATTATGTGTTGTTATCACTGGCAAGCATGGCCTGTTTAGAATACTGAAAATGATAATCACATAGCATATACATGAATACATTGCTTATGAAAAGAAAAGCTTCCAGTTAGAAAGCATGGATTCAGAGATCATGTATAATGAATCCCCAAGACTTTGTTTTAGTGATCACTAACATAGAGGAGAGAGAGAGAGAGAGAGATGGATAGAGAGTGTGTTCTTGGACTGCCAGAGGGCATTTTTCTTTCCCATTAGAAGGTTGGTAAGCAAAAAAAATTCATATCCAGGTAGCAAAATGGAAGCTCTTTTGCTTGATTGATTATTTATTATCCCTTAAATGTTGGTGTTGCCTCAATGATTCATCCTTGTATGTACAAAGAAAAAGAAGTCTAAAAAGAATTTTCTTACAGAATATGTCTGTGATATATGTTATTAGAGAAAATACCTAAAAAATTATTATACTTTCCTCTGTGTTGGAGTGATATATGTTATTAGAGAAAATACCTAAAAATTACTATACTTTCCTCTGTGTGGAGTAGATGGGTTTTGAGTGGACAGGGAAGGGTCTGATGACAGCATGGGTGCTCCTTATCAGTGTAAGTATATGATAATTATGATTTTTTCAAGTGTGATTGCATTCCACATACACTAGATCACGTCATTCAATTTAGGCTTTTTTCAAGACATTATTTTCCTAATTATTTGTATTTTTTTATAGTTTTATGTATTTTATATATCTTTTACATATAAGTGATTTTTGTTTACATGTTATTTACAGAGAGAATTTTTACATGGATAGATGTTCTTCCAACTTTATTTGCTTACCAGAAGGGTATACATGTCAAGTGAGGGAAACAAATTGAAGAGGGAAGGATGGAGTGAAAGATGCTATGCATGATTTGGGCCTGAAGGTGGTGGAGGATTTGAGCCATGCATGGATTGGAGTGATGGAGTATATGGGGTAACTTGCTGTAAATACACTGAACCAGGGCACATGAAGCAATAATGGGAAATCACAGAAAGTCTGTGGGGCTTGACTGTGGATTGGGGTTTAGGTTCGATGTATTAAACATGGCAGCTAGTGAATGGATATGAGCAAATAAGGCCATTCATTGTCTGTTTCTAGGGCTATTTTGATATTAAGGAAATGGTGAACAAGTATGAAAAAACTGTTTGCACCAGAATCTCAACATTCATACCCCAGAAACCATTTTTTCTTTCTGTTCTAGAATTACTCACAGAGGTGGGTACTGACACCTGGCATTATACCCAGATGATTTATATGCAATCTCTCTGATGATATGTGGGTGACTGAGATGGGTGATATTTCTCTCTAGCTATGGTATTAGGCTGCTAGTGACATCTGTGGATATTTGATGGAAGCAGTTATCAGCTGGAATTATGAACAGAAAGCTAAATCATGATAAAGGGAGCATATGTATAGGGATTAACCCCTAAACTTTTCCCATCCTAGATCAAAGCAAGCATGATAGGTTACTGTTTTACTCGATTGAGGCATGTGCCTCCCCACCGCATGTTGAATTCTGTTTGCTCTCCGGGCTGGTCAAAGAGGGTAAGCCTGACAGAGCATGAGTCACAGAAGCTGCTTGCAGGCATCAGTGACCTGCTAGTGTACTGGTCGTAGTGGGTGATGCACTATTTTTTGAGACATACAGCATCTGTGGCATCCATCGCCGCCTGTTGTGCCTACTGCTGAACCTGTGATGTACCTAGGCTGCCCTTACTTCAGATTGGACCATGTGGTAAACAATGTTTTTTCCAAAACTACAAATTCTTACCTCTTGTTTCATAAGGAAAAACAATGGTTTTGAGTTATTCTGCTTTTCACCAAATAGATGAAAAAGGACATATTTTGATAGCTAATGTGTTTTTCCTAAAGTAGGAATGGTTATGTCTTAATTTTCAAGAAAAGAACATTGTTTTATATTTTTGTTTTATATATTCCTGTTTTATGTTTTTGGTTCATATTTCATAAATGAAAAAAAAAATGAATAGATTGCTGTTGTGGGAAGCCAAAAAAATAATTTGTGCATCTAAAGGGTTAAAGTTAACAAAGTGAAGGGATTATAGTAACTAGTGTTGTCTCATGGCTCATGCTTAGGGTTACTGTTACACATGATCAGTGTAACTGACTTTTTAGAAGGACCTGTCATTCCTTGATGCTTATGTGGATGATGTACAGTAAAACTGGTATAACAGTCACCTTACAGAAATCTATTTGTGAAATGGACAAAGGGGTTGCCACAGTGCCCAACCTTTCACCCGAAGACTGGTTCAGAACAGTAAAGGTGATAAGCATTTGCCCCATTTATAGATGTAGTGGTCCACTGTTTACTGGGCTGTTATCAACTTTGGTTTTAGGTAGACCCACTTAGAATGATGTGCACCATTTTCCCAAATGTGGATAACATTTTGAGTGCCTGCAGTATTTTTCCTGCCTGTGGGCAAGTGTTGCACTGGCAAAGAGCTACTTTTCACTAAACCTGGTGGGATTCAGCACGGTGTTGGCATAAAGATAGGAACAGTGATGCCCAGGTTAGATGACCACATCGCTTAGATCTTGTCTCCCTTGATCTACCTGCATTGTTTTGTCTAGCTGTGACACTTGTCATGTTAGGAATTGCATGGGTGATATTAATGCAGTACAAAGTTTTGATGGCTTATGTTTTTACAACCGTTTGCCCTTAATTGTGGCTTTAGGCACAAAGAAGCTCATCCTTTGTTTGAGTTGCCATCCCATCCATGGCCAGTCAACAAAGTCTACAGTGTGTGAAGAATAATGCTTGTGGTGTGAAATTACACATGTAAAGTAACATTCATAGCACTGTGCTATGTTTTAGTAGATTGACATCCATAGCACCAAAAGAGTTGAAAGCTTTTACTGTAGAAGAAGTGTGTATGTTTGAGTAAGTGGTGGCATGAGTTAGATTTTTAAATGATTACAGAAGTACAACAAGGTTGTGATGTCTCCATAGTAATGTGATGCCTAATGGGATGAAGTATTTCATGAAATGAGAATGAGGTGGGGTGATTTTGGTGTTATACCCAGCCATGAAGAAACAGGATGGAGATTGACACAGTTCCTGTGTACAGATGTTGCCATGTTGTTAGCAAAATTAGAGGAGGAGATGTGATATTTCAGTGATATATGTAGGAGAAAGAGGCTGATAATGACTGCAAATAAAAGTGATGCTCATTTTTTAAAAAGAATATGATATCTTAATGTTATATTAGTTTGCATGGTAATGAAGCAGAAAGTATTTAAATATTTAAGAGTGAAGTTCCATAAGGATGGTAGAGGGAAATCTGAAGTTGAAAATAGGTATTCAAGGGAAAAAATTGTAGGTGTACTGAAATTTCTGGTAAATGGAAAAAAGTAAAGCTAAAGATATGCAAGAACCCTACATGAAGGAGTACTTGTCTTCACTCTGATGTATGGATGTAAAACTAAAGTTGGAATTCAGAGAATATATATTGAAAAACTAGTGAAGATGTGAAAAGGACTTATAGTTTAAAGGAATCATTAGTAAGATGCATGAATGAGTCTTTCAAGATGGTATGCAGATGATGGGCTTATCAAGAAGATATGTAATAGTACGGTAGAAAGTACAGGAGAGTTAACCTGTGGAATGGATGCAGAGAGGATAGATTAGGGCTACTGATATTTGAGGTATAAATGTTGGAGATCGGATGCAGGAGAAGCATTTTTTGTACAGAGGTGGTGAAAATAGAGGTTTTGGTCTTACTTGATCTATCAGCTTAGTGTGCAAAGCAAATATGAGAATTACATGTGTAAGTTTGGAAGTGTATATTTTCTCTTGCACATTTGATTTTGGTTGAACATATGTATGAATGATTTCTGAGGGTTTTATGTGCCTGAGAATAGATTAATGATTATGCATAGATAGATATGCAATGAAGATTTTTAACTGCATAATTTTTCAGGGTATGCCTTTGCTACTGAGGAAGAGTTGGTGGAACGTCTCACCACTTTAACAAAAAATGAAGATGGTAACGCTCTTGAAGATGTTCTTGGAGGTGTTGTTTTCAACAACAACTTCCCCAGAGATGATGTTCTTCCAGAAAATTTAGCAGTAAGTTGTTATAACTTTTAGTGTCAGTTTTGAATGTCATTGATAACATCCTTTTGTATAATGTACAGTCATCAGACCTTTAATGACACTAGACTGTGACAGGAAGTTACAAAAAAACAAATATCTCTACAACAAAAAAAGAAGCATTCCTAAACATCATCCATATATAAGCCAGCCATTTATGGCCCTTGGAAACAGATGGGCCATTCATTATCTGTAGCCCTAAGCTTAGGGCAACATATGGGTTCAAGGCTCTTTAAGTACCACAAAACTCACATATTCAGACTTGCTAGATTAAGAGTTTCTTTGATTGTGAGTTCATTACTCTTATATAGGCTTGATGTTGAAAATCATTGAGTGAGCCCAGTTGATTAGTTATACTGTCAAAATCCCAATGGGAAATCTGTAATTTGGGCACATTCCACTACATTCAACTTGTGTTGGTGAAATAGAGAGGTATCCAGAAATGCAACCATAGTTTTTGCTTGAAAATTATATATGCTCATTAGCTTGAAATTAACTTTGAGGTTCAAGTTTAAGGTGAGGAGAAGCATCTGCTCAGGTTATTCTGTAAGTTCAAGAACCAGTCATTTAGCCAACCTGTGGTGGAGCTTTTACATGGCCAGGTGTTGCATATACTGTCAGCTTCATTTTGTGTTACTAGGGCCTTGCAGAATGTTGTTTTAGGGTGTTCTAAGGAATTGTTTTTTATGTCAGTGTGTCCATCCATAATTTTTTGCATGTTAATTGCAAAACCTAATGTCTAGTTTTATTGAAATTTTATTTAAGATATTTATATTTATTTATTTTGCTTTGTCGCTGTCTCCCGTGTTAGCGAGGTAGCGCAAGGAAACAGATGAAAGAATGGCCCAACCCA